>APFE030907750.1:425-51631 GCA_000404065.3 Pinus taeda | reverse complement strand
TGTCCTTGGTCCACATCCGCCAGCAAGGTCACTCCATTCATATGTTTGATGGCAAGCTTAAGGTGAGAAAATCATCTGATCACTCACTTGTCATGAGGGGAATAGAAGAAGAAAGACTTCTCAAACTGCAAGGAACATTTGCTCATAAACAACATTTCTCATATATTACTCATCATGAAGAAGGTACACTTCCATCAAGTTTATTATGGCATGCTAGATTTGGACATTTAAACTATGACAGTCTCCGTTTATTGAAGAAAAATGGTGTGGCTGGTTTTCCTACAATTCCTAGAAAGTTTAAGCAATGTGATGCTTGCATTCTAGGAAAGCATAGTAAACAGTCATTTCATGGCTCACATTCAAGAGCACATAGGAAGCTTGAACTTATTCATTCAGATTTATGTAGTCCAATGCCTGTTCCTTCTGCAAATGGAAATAAATATATCATGACATTTATTGATGACTACACCAGAATGTGTTGGGTTTATTTATTGAAGAACAAATCTGATGCTTTTCAAACATTCAAGAATTTTCATAAATGGATTGAAATTGATGCACAATCTCATATTGGGTCTATTCGCACTGATAATGGAAAAGAATACACATCAAATGAATTTGAAAACTATCTTCGCCAACATGGGATCAAACATCAAATAACTGTGCCTTATAATCCCCAACAGAATGGTGTAGCTGAAAGAATGAATAGAACAATCTTGAATATGGTACGATCCATGCTTTTTTCAAAAATGTAAAGATAATGTTTTGGGTTGATGTTGTTCTATGTGCTGCATATATAAAGAATAGATTTCCATCTAGTGCTATAAGAAACAAGCTCCTTATGAATTGTGGTATGGACATGTTCCTTCGGTAAACATCTCAGGGTTCTTTGTATCCACCTTTGCTTTGATACCAAAGTACATAAAACAACTTGGTCTAGAATCATAATGTGTATCTTCTTGGGGTATTCAAATACCTCCAAAGCATACCGCCTCTATGATGAAGAAAATAAAAAGTTTGTTATATCTAGAGATGTAATTTTTCTTGAATCATCCAAATCTGACAATGTTGTTGAGCGGCAACTTGATCGCTTGGATAGATTCGCAAAAATGAAATCATTTAAAGAATTTGAAAATCAGATTCCACATCTTGAAGGGGGGATTCCTATACTAGATCAACATGTGGAATCGTCTTCTGAAGAAGATTCTCCCCCGTCTGAAACTCCAACAACGGATGATGCTTTAAGTGATGTAATTGATAGAATTGGGAAACTCAATCTTGATTCACTCCCAACTCAATCAACAGAGCAGCCTGGACCATCTCAGAAAGGTCCCCCAAAGTGGCTGACAAAGACACTTGAAAGTGTTCATCCTAATGAAATTGGAAAAACAGGAACCAGAAATACAAATCGACAAAATGGAGGTGATGTAGATGACTCTAATTCACCTATTGATATGGATGTTTCTTATGATTGTGAATTGAACTTGTCTACAGATTTTGAACCAACTTCCTTTAAAGAAGCTGCTTCTCATGATGAATGGAAAGAAGCAATGCAAAAGGAGTATGATGCCCTCATAAAGAACGACACTTGGAAGCTGGTTGATCCTCCATTTGGAACCAAACCAATTGGCTGCAAGTGGTTCTACAAGAACAAGTACAAAGCTGATGGCTCACTTGACAAGCACAAAGCTAGGCTTGTGGCAAAAGGTTTTGCACAGAAGGAAGGGGTCGATTATGAGGAAACTTTTTCTCCCACAGCAAAATGGGCCACCATCCGGACACTCTTTGCACTGGCAGCTCAGAACGGTTGGAAAGTCCATCAAATGGATGTAAAACTGCCTTCTTGAATGGAGATCTAAAAGAAAATGTTTTTATGTCCCAGCCTGAAGGATTTGCTGTGAAAGGACATGAACATAAAGTATGCAAACTTGTGAAGTCCTTGTATGGCCTCAAACAAGCACCACGAGCCTGGTATGAAAAGCTAACTGAGCATCTTCTGAAACTCAACTTCAATCATTTTGATCTTGATGATGCAACTTTATTTGTCAAGAAAGTTGGAAAACAGTTGTATATCTTGTGGTATATGTAGATGATCTTTTAATGACAGGGAACAATGAAAGTTATATTGCATCCATAAAGAAAGAATTAGGAAAAAGTTTTGGAATGATTGATTTGGGCTATGTTCATTACTATCTTGGCATTGAAGTAACCAAACATCCAAAATCCATATTTCTTTCTCAAAAGAAATACATTGGAGATTTTTTAAACAGATTTGGCATGACAGAGTGCAATCCTCTTTCTACTCTAATGGAACAAAACTTAAAGCTCACATCTATTGAAGGAAAGGAATTTGAGGATGCAAAAAAGTATAGACAGCTTATAGGAAGTCTCATCTACCCCACTACTACCAGACCAGACATTTCATTTGCTGCTGGAATCCTCTCCAGGTTTATGCAAAGCCTTGTGAGGGACATTGGTCTGCTGCAAAAGAGTTCTAAAGTACTTGAAGGGAACTCAAGACTTGGAATCAAGTATACACAGGTAGACGACTTCAGCTTGATTGGATACTCTGATTCAGACTTCGATGGAGACAAAGAAACTGGAGTATCTACTTCAGGATATGCTATGAGTCTTGGATCAGGAGCTGTCTCTTGGAGATCACGCAAACAATCAGTTCCAGCAGATTCCACAACAGAAGCAGAATACGTGGCAGCAGCTGAAGCAACGAAAGAAATTGTGTGGCTCAGAAAAATTCTTGAAGATTTGCAGGTAAAACAAGTACAATCAACTCCACTCATGATTGACAACACCTCTGTAATAAAGTTGGCCAAGAACCCAAAGTTCCATGATCGTACAAAGCACATCAATACTAAATATCATTTGATCCTACATCATGTTGAGGCCAAAACAATCCATCTCCGACATTGTTCCACAAATGAGCAAATTGCAGACATCTTCACCAAAGCGCTTGGAAGAGAAAAGCTTGAAAGATTCAGAACGATGCTTGGACTCACCAACATCCCTTCAGATTAAGGGGGGGAATGTTGACACCTAATCCGAAACGGATGGGTGAACTGGACAGTCATCCAGAAGATGAACTGATCCGCCTGTATTTATGTATATAAATATATGTCAGCTAATGAATAATATAAATCAGTTTTCTCTCGCTCATTTATTCTGGAGTTACCCTGGCCTGACAGAGATCGACATCTTGCAGTGATAGGTGGCAGCCTTCTGTGCCCTATGTTAGTCTTCAATGGAGCAATGCAAGGAGACTATAGTGGGTTAAAGTCCCTGAGTAGCTGAGGAGCAACAGTGGGCAGTTGAGAGTTGTTCACAAGTGGAGTTGTGAAAAACTCGATAGGAGTCTCGATGTGTTGTGCCCTAGATGGACTAAGGCACAACTAGTGAGAAGATTGGATAGTCGAGGTTCAGTGGCCAAATCGACTTGGATCATCGATAGAGGCGATGATGCAGATCGAGAGCCGAAGGACCGAGCAGGTACAGGGTACGACCAAGGCAGCTGTGAGGAGCTCTACATTAGCTAGACGGTCAAAGTATCTTATTGAGGGTAGATTGGTTGTCGATGCACTGACACCAAGCCCTGGTTTTGTATTCTTGTACTAGTGGATGTATGAGGGCCATTATCCCTATTACGGGAGCCCTAGACTATTGTATTATTCAGTTGATTAATATAACGAAGTTGGGTTATTGTACAAAATTGTAACAAGTTGCCTATATTTTGTGCACTAGTAGATTTATTGTTGTTTATATTTCACTGTGTAAAGTAGTTTCATTGTGATTCTTGGTTTAGTAGCATCAGTGATTTAAGATTCTATCCAAGACACCAACATCGTGGAAAAACAACATAACTCACCTCGCGCTAAGATTAGCTCCTTTTGGCCTGACAAATACCTATCCTCTTAAATTGACCTCAAGTCCCTTATCCTCCATAGCCAAAACCAAGAGAAGTTCTTCTCTAACCCAGGTACACATAAAACTTCCTTCACTTCGATGAGACTCCCTAAGTCGAGTTAGAACTATATCCTACCAACATCCTCCACTGCATGCCTAGCATTATCACCAAGCTCCATGTGAAGATCATGATGCTCTTTAGCCATACTAGTGAAGAGGTCACAAGATCTCGTCATATGACAAGAAGCTCCACTATCTACAAATTATAAACCACATGCAATGGTGCTTGAAAGGCAAGACACCAATGCAAATTCCTTCTTGAACTTCATGGCTATCTCATTAAGCTGTGTTGATGCAGTCGTTGATGTCTTCAACTTGCCTTTCTCCTTGTTTGGGCACTATCCTGCATAATCACCATAATTATTACATTCAAAAAACTTAACTTTTCTCATGTCCTTTTTCTCTCCTTGTGAAAACGCTCCTCAACCCTGGTTCTGGTTTGATTTATGTTAAAATTGGCAACTAGGGCCAAATTTCACCTTGGTAAAGCTCATTTGATGGAGATGATGATTGCATTGGATTCCTCTTTTCGAGAGGTCCAAGATTAATATAAAGATCATCTCATTCGGACAAGCAAAAGCAGATTTTGAATTTATGCCCTCACATGCGCAAATTGATAAGTCGACTTCATCATTATGTAGGCTCAAGAAGCCCAATGGATGTGTCTCTTCACCCACAACGAAGTGTATAAATACAAGAAACCTCATACCTCATTTGGACATCCATCACTCGCACATTCTTCTCTCTCTCTCTTCATCAGATTGATTCGTACAGCTTGGGGCAGCCTATCTCTCTCTCACACGTGCGGCTAGGAGGGCAAAATTTCTGGGCATAAATTACAAGCCGAATTTTAGATAGTTTGGCCAGCGTTAGCCGAGGCAATTTTGATCAGTTTTGACTATGATTTTTGGGGCAGAATTTCGGTTTTCTTAGGCCGCATTGACTGGCATAGAAATCGAGGTTTTTTAGGTTGTTTGACCTACGTTGATTGGAATCATGTTTGACTGCAAAGTTGACTACAGGTTGACCAAGTTTGACCAAAACTTTTGTGACTATTTTGGGTTGACCTTGACCATTGTTGGAGGTCGAATTTGACTACCTTTGACCGAGCTTCAAGGGAGGAGCTTTACTATTGTTTTGACCAGCGTTGAATGCCTGGTTAGGGTTGAAGTTTAACTACAGTTGACTACATAATTTGACAAGGCTAATTTGACTTTATATTGGGCTAGTCAATTTGACTTTTGTACTCCCTCTCTGTTGAACTATTGAATAATAATAAGAAGAATTGATCAAAAGGTTTTCCCCACAATGGGGTTTTTCCCTAGCATCCGCCAAAATTTGTGTTCTCTTGTCTTGGCTTGTCTTTTGCATTTTGTTTTATGTTCTATCTGCATTTATTGTCAATGTGATTAATGGTTAATGTGATTGCTACTGGAAATAATTGGAAATTGTCATTGGGTTGCTAAAGGAACATTGAAGTAAATTGTGTGAAGCATAGAACATACCATTGTTAACTAAAATTAACATGGTATCAGAGGCCAGGGGAAGACAAAGACCAAGCAAGAGTGAGAAAAGCAATCACTAAGGAAAGGCGTTGGACAAGAATTTAAAGCTAACTTCAATGACGACTACATCATAGTTCAAATTTGATTATCATGCATGGAAGATGTCTCTAGATTTGACTTAGGAAGAGAACGATGTTATGGTGTTAATTTTAGGTATGTTCTATGCTGAGAGCAAATTTACTTCAATTTTCCATATTAGCTCAATATCAATTCCTGATTAGCAATCACATTTAGCATGATAGTAAAATGCAAATAGAACATAAATATAAATCACAGAAAACAAGCCAAGACAAGAGGACACAAGATGTGGCGTCAGCCAAGGACAAACCCCAATGTCGGGAAACCCTTGATCAATTTTTCTTATGTTCTTCAATAGTTCAACAGAGAGAGAGAGAGAGATGGTACATATACATCAGAAGTCAACATTTTGACTTGTCATAATAAGAGCAAAGATCTTCTTTATGAAGATAACACATGAGGCGGCTTATCTAAACTCTGGTGAAGACATATTGCTTCAACTGATCCTGCAAGGTGACTCCATCACCATGTTGCACCCATCACTGTGTTGCACCTCATCATCATGCTGCACCCGCTACTGTGCTGCACCCAATCACTGAGCTGCTCTTATCACTGAGTTGCTCCCATAACAGAGCAGTACCTCATCATCATGTTGTACTCATCATCAACAAGTTGCTACAATATCATGTTGTACCATTGTGTTGCTCCATACTTGTGTTGCACCATACTACACCATGTTGCACCCATCTTTGTTGTCACCTATATGCTGCACCACTATCATTGTGCTGCATCATCATGCTACTCCTCACTATTCCCATCATATTGTGTCTCATTGCTGCAGTCATCATCATTGTGTTGCACTTTGTTACACTTTTGTTGCACACATCATGCTATGTTACACTATGTCCATCATCATGCAATAGCATTCAACATCATGTTGCACATTATTACAATGTCGTCACATCTTATCATATCATGTCGCTACACTACATTAGATCACTGCTAGGGGATTCTCTGCATTGCTAGACAGCAGATTGGACAGCCTTCACAATGTGGTCATGAACTAGTTAGGGCATCAATGATAGTCCTACTAGCCCTCACACATCAGCTACAACATCCCTCCCAAGGCTACGGTCACCCTTCTCCAGCACTCCTAAACCCCATGTTGGCTTGTCATACCCCAACAGTCACAACCAGTCCCTACGCCCTCCTTGTTGGCCTTAACGTAGACCTGTAGGTGTATAAGGGACTACGGCTTGCTACAGCGAGCCTATCCCTTACTGCGGTAGCCCTTTCCAAGGGTTCTAACCCCATGAAACTACTCCTCATGCCTTCGGCCCTCACGAACAGCCTGCACATCCAAGACAACCTCTTGGCCTCCATCAAAGTGACCCAAAAACAAACCATTGCTCCAGCAGTTAACTCGGCCGCCAACGAGGAACTCAAGCCTCCTCCACATTGTCTTAAAGCCTCCCTCTCTTGCTACATCTAGGGCAATTTTCGAGCTTTCATTATGACTGTTGTTAGGGGTAGTTAGGGGCTCCTCTGCACAGCGTGAAAGGATCCTACATTATGTTGCATAGAACCTTCATTTTAGGGCAGCATAGAGGCTTCTAGTGACTGCGGTTAGGTGACATCTTCTTGCTGCGTGGACAAGTCTCCTCTGCTGCATAAACTCCCTTTAGACCTGTGGCTAGGGCATTCTATGTTCATGACTGCGTTTAGGGCATCATTAGGCCAGCGGTTAGGGCTTGCTTCATACCAGCGTTTAGCCTTTTCCAGTAGGGCAGCATTGTCTCTTTGGATCTCTCCTCCTACCAAAACCCAAATACAAGTGGAGAGGAAGAGATCACAAGAAGAGTCTGTGTGCAAATGACTAGCAAGCCACCCCTTTTTATACTAAAACATTGAGCACAAGTGGGGGCAATTTGGTTGTTGGCTGACCTTGACGAATTGTCCCATACCATAAATAAATTCATATCTCCATGAATACATGTCAAAATTGGATGATCTTTAGATCAATCCTACACCTCTCGGTGAGAGGAATCCAAGAAAAATATCAGCTGCCATGAATAAGTAGACCCACATGGAGTTTGGCCCTAGTTGCCAATTTTAACACTCCCTCTCGACTTGGGAGAACTCCATCTACTAGACTGTAATATCTTTGCCATCAGTGCCTTGCACTGCTTTGCTCTGCTGAACTATGAAGAAGAAGAAGTGATCGAAAATGTATCATACCATCCTCTACTGACCCGAAGTCAGTCCCATATAAGAGAGTGTCTCATACCACTCTTACTGATCCGAAATCAGTTCCAAATAAAGAGAGTGTATCATACCACTCTTATTGATCCAAAATCAGTTCCAAATAAAGAGAGTGTATCATATTACTCTTATTGACCCGAAGTCAGTTCCAATTGATCCCAGGTCAATATCATCCTAGCATAGGGAGTACAATAGATACACAATGTGTCCATCGGTACTACTATGGTCCCTATCTTGATTTCCCTACTCATTGGCCAGATGAGAGGTACTTCCCATGAGTCCCAAACTGCATGGGTAGGATGTCTCAGCAGGAGAAGGACAAACCACTCATCCTGCCTACATGTCGCCAGGGGTATCCTAGGGGAAGGCTGAACCACTCACCCTGTACACAACAAATCACTAGGGGAACGCTGAACCACTCACCCTGTACATAACAAATCACTAGAGGAAGGTTGAACCATTCACTCTGTGACCATGTCTCGACAGGAGAAGGATGAACCACTCATCCTACCTACATAGCAAACTACTAGGGGAAGGTTGAACCACTCGCCATATGGTTGCTCATCACTCCAAGATGTACCCCAAGCCCCTAGAGCTCCCAAAGTTGAATGTCCATATCATATAGGACCCTTAGGAGAGAGTCTCTCCACGACTCCTAGTCGTTCTAGGAAGGTCACAAATTTGACCTTTCCCAGGGATTTTGACAGAATGTCGGCGACCTGCACATCAGTCCCAATGCGATGGAGCCTTCTTGCTCCTCGATGTACCATATCCCAGATAAAGTGGTACCTGATGTCTATATGCTTAGAGCAATCATAGAACACGGAATTCCTCAACAATCGAATCCCCCTTTGGTTGTCACAGAAGATCACGGTGATATCCAGCATGTGTCCAAACAGCTCACTGAAGAGCTTCCTCAACCAAGTAGCTTCACACGAGGTCATACTCGTAGCTATGTATTCAATCTCAGCGGTGCTCAAGGCAACCGACCTCTGCTTCTTGCTCATCCAAGATATCAAAGCAGAACCCAAAGAGAACCAGCACCCAGAAGTGCTCTTGCGATCCTCCACACTGCCTGCCTAATCAACATCAAAATAATCATGCAACTTCACATTTCTGGTAGAGTATCTCAATCCATGAGAGATTGTGCCCTGAAGATATCTCAAGAGATTCTTGGCACCAATCCAGTGAGGCTTAACAATATATGAGCTCAGCGTGCTAACTGCAAAACATATATCCAGACGGGAGTTCACCAAGAACATCAATGTTATTAATGAGTTGACGAAGCTCAAAGGCATTTCCCAAATCAGGTCCGACAGCACTATTGCATAACTTCTTAAAGTTAAGCTCCATTGAGGTAGTCACAAGTTTGCAGTTCACTATTCCAAATCTGGAATCCAACTCCCTCTTAACTTTGCAAATGAGAGGGTTTGCACCTGTCAGAAAGAGGTCGTCCTCATAAGGTGCCAGTATGAGAGGTCTATTATCCACAAGCTTCAAGTACTCGTTTGGATCGGCTTCACTCCTAGTGAGTCTCAGCTTCATCAACTAGCTATCGATCCTCTCATATCAAGCGCGAGGTGTTTGCTCTAAAACATAGAGAGTTTTCTTCCACCTGCATACATGAGATTCCTGATCATGAATCTCAAACCCCTCAGGTTGTTCCACATCTAAGGTCTTGCTACATGAGGGGAATGGTCCCCTTGTAAATTTTTCTTTGGTACATCTCGGACATGTACCTTCATGCTCTTCTTGAATTCAGGCATCCTTGTCACCATCTGAGTCACCTCGGGTAGGGCTCCATAATAAGCAGACCTTCGGTGCTATAGAAGAGATGTGTCAACTGACATGGTCCCCAATGGACTTCTTGCAACTTGATACAAATTGCCAACCATGAACCCAAGAATAAAAGCATCTTTGAAAATTCCATTTTCAAACACGTACCTTTCCATTGATGAATGCCACCACCTTGAAACCTTTGACTTCCATTGTCGAAATGGAAACCAGGTTCTTGAGATCAAGTACATAAGGAACTTCTTGTAAATGAATCGTGTTACCCTCATTCAATTGAGGGGTAACATTCCCTACACCCTTTCCAGGATCGGTGGCATTGACTCCAAGTAAAATCTCCACGATTGTTTCCTTCTCTATCAAATTAGAGAGAGCTTCCTTCTATCTGATGAAGTGCCTTGAAGCACTACCATCAATAAGCCAGATTCCCAAAGAGTCTGGATTTCCTTGCTTTCTTTGAAGAGTCGGCCATTTCCTTGATGACCTACATTCCTTTCTCCTTTTCCATTGTACCTATCATTCCTTCGATCATTGAAGATGCCCCTAGAATGATTGTTATCATCATTAAGTGATGTGTCCCTTCTATTCGGACACTCCTTTGCATAATGGCCAAACTCATTGCAAGCAAGGTATCTGCCTTTTCCTTCCACCCTTAGATCCAGACTTCCCATTGAAGTAATCTTTAGGTAGGCCATCAAATGCTTCCGTTGTGCCACTCTGATAATCTTCTTTGATTTGACTTCACGCTTGGTGAATTTGAAGAGGGATGGGGAACCCATTGAGCCTTTTGTCCTTTCCAACTGTCTTCGGTGATTACTCTTTCACTCTTGCTTGGACTTTGTCTTCACCTCACCTCTGATACCATGTTAATTTTAGGTATGTTCTATGCTGAAAGCAAATTTACTTCAATTTTCCATATTAGCTCAATATCAATTCCAGATTAGTAATCACATTTAGCATGATAGTAAAATGCAGATAGAACATAAACATAAATCACAGAATACAAGCCAAGACAAGAGGAGACAAGATGTGGCGCCAGCCAGGGACAAACCCTAATGTGGGGAAACCCTTGATCAATTCTTCTTATGTTCTTCAGTAGTTCAACAAAGAGAGAGAGAGTACATGTACATCAGAAGTCAACATTTTGAATTGTCATAATAAGAGAAGAGATCTTCTTTATGAAGATAACACATGAGGTAGCTTATCTAAACTCTGGTGAAGACATATTGCTTCAACCGATCGTGTAAGGTGACTCCATCGCCATGCTACACCCATCATTGTGTTGCACCTCATCATCATGCTGCACCCGCCACTATGTTGCACCTAATCACTGAGCTGCTCTTATCACTGTGTTGCCCCCATCACAGAGCAGTACCTCATCATCAATGTTGTACCCATCATCAACAAGTTGTTGCAATACCATGTTGTACCATTGTGATGCTCCATACTTGTGTTGCACCATACTGCACCATGGTGCACCCATCCTTGTTGTCACCTATATGATGCACCACTATCATTGTGAAGCATCATCGTGCTGCTCTTCACAGTTCCCATCATGCTGCATCTCATTGCAGCATTCATCATCATTGTAATGCACTTTGTTACACTTGTGTTGCACACATCATGCTATGCTACATTATGCCCATCATCCTGCAGCAACATTCAACATCATGTTGCACCTTATTACAATGTTCTCACATCTCATCATATCATGTTGTTGCACTACATTAAATCATTGTTAGGGGATTCTCTGCATTGGTAGACAGTAGATTGGACAGCCTTCACAATGTGGTCATGGACTAGTTAGGGCATCAATGACAGTCCTACCAGCCCTCACACATCAACTGCAACATCCCTCCCAAGGCTACGGTCACCCTTTTCCAGCGCTCTTAAACCCCACATTGGCTTGTCATACCCCAACAGTCACAACCAAGCCTTACACCCTCCTTGTTGGCCTTAATGTAGACCTGTAGGCATATAAGGGGTTGTGGCTTGCTACAGCAAGCCCATCCCTTGTTGTGGTAGCCCTTTCCAAGGGTTCTAACCCCATGAAACTACTCCTCATGCATTTGGCCCTCAAGAACAGCCTGCACATCCAAGACAACCTCTTGGCCTCCATCAAAGTGACCCAAAAACAAACCACTGCTCCAGCAGTTAACTCAACCTCCAACGAGAAACTCAAGCCTCCTCCACGTTGTCTTAAAGCCTCCCTCTCTTTCTACGGCTAGGGCAATTTCCGAGCTTTCATTATGATTGTTATTAGGGGTAGTTAAGGGCTCCTCTGCCCAGCATGAAAGTACCTACATTACATTGCATAGAACCTTCATTTTAGGGCAGCATAGAGGCTTCTAGTGACTGCATTTAGGTGACATCTTCTTGTTGCCTGGACAGGTCTCCTCTGCTGCATAAACTCCCTTTAGACCTGCGGTTAGGGCATTATGCGTTCATGACTGCGTTTAGGGCCTGCTTCATACCAGCATTTAGCCTTTTCCATTAGGGCATCATTGTCTCTTTGGATCTCTCCTCTCACCAAAACCCAAAGACAAGTGGAGAGGAAGAGATCACAAGAAGAGTGTGTGTGCAAATGACTAGCACAAGTGGGGGCAATTTGGTTGTTGGCCGACCTTGACAAATTGTCCCATAACACAAATAAATTCATATCTCCATGAATACAAGTCTGAATCAGATGATCTTTAGATCAATCCTACACCTCTCGATGAGGGGAATCCAAGAAAAATATCAGTTGCCATGAATAAGTAGACCCACATGGAGTTTGGCCCTAGTTGCCAATTTTAACATATGGACTATATAAAAGGAAGAGTGGCGGAGCCTCCTTCAAATGTACCCACTGCTGCAAAAACAAAGTACAAGAAACGTGCGCTCAAAGCTAAGAAAATTATTGTAGATTCCATTCACAAGCCTATATTTTTGATTTGGAAATATCTAGGGAGATGTATGACATGCTGGTTGGGATGTTCAAAGTAAACAATGCAAATCAAGTCCTCTTTCTCAAGAACAAGCTGAAAGACATCAAGATGGATATAGGAAAGTCCATTCAATCCTACTTCGTGAGGATTATCGAAATGAAGAATGATCTCCTATCTATTGGAGAAGTTGTTGGTGATGGGGACTCACTCTTATTGCACTTGGAGGTCTTACAAGAGAATGGGATGTGGTTAGTACCACCATCCTCAACAATGACAAGATTTCAAGTTTTGATGAATTATTGGCTAGATGCACTCAAGACGAAATAAGAATGATGGAAAGAGATAAGCCCTCAAATGGAAATAATCCTACCGCTTTCTCCGCTCATGCTAAAAGGAAGAATAATGTTGGTCCAAGAAGACAATGTCAAGGATTTAATCCGAGATTCAAAGAAGGAAGAAAAGGAAGATGCTTCAATTGCAACAGGTTTGGGCACTATGTCAGAGAGTGTGCTCACAAGAAGGATACTCCAAGGGATGATGACAACAACAACCACAACTACTACAAAGGCAATGGAAATTAAAGGAACAATAAGTTCAACAACAAAGGAAAGAGAATGCTCCCGCTGCTCGATATGGAAATGGTTTTCCTCCCAAAAGATCAAGAAATTCCAGATATGAGGAAAGTAATGTTGTAGAAAAACAAAATGAATTTTATCTTATTTTTGCTTTATCTACTGCCTCTCCTTCGGATACATTGGATCATTGGTTGATTGATAGTGGAGCCTCAAGGCACTTCGCTGGGTACAAAGAGGCCCTCTCGAATTTGGTTGAAAAGAAGACTAACTTGCATATCATACTTGGAGATAATGCCACCTATCTCATGAAAGGAATAGGTATCGTCACTCTTCACTTGAATCAAGGTCAAACCATCCATCTGCAAGAAGTATTGTATGTGCCCGATTTGAAGAAGAACCTGGTATCTATTTCTGTGATAGAAGATAAAGGCTTCAAGGTAGCATCCATTGATGGAAAGGTAAATCTTTGGCAGAGAAACCCTAAAGATGCATTTACACTTGGATTTAGGGTTGATGGTCTTTATCAAGTTGGTGGAATTCCTTTGGGAGCCATGCCTTGCGACACTACTCTTCAATCTGAATTATGGCACCAAAGATTTGCCCACCTTCGTTACAAAGCCTTACCTAGGGAAAGGAAGATGGTCATAGGTATGCCCGATTTCAGCATGAACCATGAAGGTGTTTGTCAAGGTTGTGCAATTGGGAAACTTACAAGGGGACCATTCCCCTCAAGCGAAAATCAAACTTCGGATATTCTTCAACTGGTCCATTCTGACATATCTGGTATGTTGCCCATAACATCATTAGGAGGATACTTATATTATGTTATTTTTGTGGATGACTTCTCTCACAAATCATGGACCTATTTCTTGAAGAAGAAGGATGAAGTATTCAAATGGTTTCGTGCTTTCAAAGCCTTGGTGGAGAATCAAACAAGGAAGAAGATCAAAACATTGAAGACCGACAATGTGAATATGAATCAAATGAACTCAATGACTATTGTAGAGAAGTTGGCATTAAGAGGGAGACAACCATGGCATACACTCCCGAGCAAACTGGAGTTGTTGAAAGAAAGAATCGAACGATCATGGAAGCCACTCGTGCCATGCTTCATGATCTAGGTCTACCGAAGTTCTTATGGGGAGAAGCTACGAACACCGCAGTATATGTTCAAAATAGGATCCCGCATCAAGCACTGGATTTCAAGACACCTAAAGAAGTTTTCACTGGTAAGAAACCTGATGTTTCTCATTTAAGAATATTTGGTTGTCCCTGTTAGAAAATCGGAAAGGCAGAAAGATTTTCTTATACTTGATAATTACTTGTGAGATTCTTGTGTTCTTACTAACTTTCTTATGTTCTTCTTTTATTTTAGTTCATCAAGCAATTACCAAAACAATAGCACGTAGATCAAGGACACCAAAAGTAGGTGAACAGCCTAGGCAAAACCCCAATCTTGGGGAAACCCAGTCTCTTCCTTCAATAGTTTTCCTAAGACAATCCAAGACTCTTGACTTAGACACAAACTTCCTCCACACCAAAGTCAGCCCTTTCCCTTTTCAACAGATGATCACTTTCCAGTACTATCTTCGACCTAGATGCAACATTAGTCGCAGCAGCACTTCGATGCAGTAGTATCTTTGACCTCGCAGCTTGAAGCACTTAGCTCTTCGACCATGAAGCAACACTTCTACCTTGAAGCAGCACATGGAACTTAATGTCGTACTTCGATCTTGATGTCATACTTCGACCTTGATGTCGTACTTTGACCTTGATGTCGTAGCCCAGAAAATCACACATTTGAGAGAGAGATAACCCAAAAACTTTGATCTGCAATTCTCCTTCTTCCACTACAACTTCGCACTTTTGCACGACTTCTAGGAGATCAAACTTGTGTGAGTGATTGTCTTCCAAATGGAGGTCGAATTACCCTTCTTGAGGCCGATTTGATGTGAAGGTGACAAAATTCATTTTTGACCCAAAAATAATTCTTTTTACATGACTCAAAAGCTCAAGAAGTATCTTATTAAATGTACAATGACTCTAATGACTCAGCATAAATCCTAGAAGTCATCAATGGGGACTTTGACCTAAAACATGATGACCCAAGCACGAAACCCATGCTTTAATAAATCATAATAATAATAATAAAATTTTCTTTTCATTCTTTTTCATAAGTACATTACATAATGACTCAAATAGATTTATGAAGACCAAACCTAGTTACAGTTTCCAACACTCCCTCTTAACTAGGGAGGTATTCATGACAAGTATAAGGAAGATCTCAAACTATATGAACTATGAAGAGTTTAGGCACCACAATGCCATGCACTAGATTCTTGACTAGGGCAATCTATCTAAGATCTCTCTATAGTTTAGGCACCGCAATGCCATGGACTAGATTCTTGACCAGGGAAATCTATCCAAGTGGGACTAGGATGGACTAAAGCGTTCAGCTTTTCTAGGTACCATCAAGCTTACTTGCTATCCATCAACCCAAGGATCTACGTGTGTATCCGAGGTCAAAGCTCAATGACCAACGCCACCCTCCCTGCTTTGAAAACTAGACATCGACACATAGTGTCGACTAGATGTCCTCCCACACAAGGTGTCTCACACACAAACCTCCACACTCCCAATTATTTTAATTGGTAGCAAATCCTGCCTGATCAAACAAATCCGTCACAAATATCTCTCGATCAAACTGATCGGTAACCATCATGTAAAACATGTTATCAAACCTCCTAGAGATTTACTTGTACAAACACAACCCCAATCAGTAACAAACTTTCACACGTACATAAGAAAACACAAACCTCTGGGGTCTTTACACAACTTAATGTTGCTTCTCAATCTATCACATTAAGACTTCAAACAAATCTTGACAGAAGATTCCTCAATCATTCAGCTTCCTTTACTACTTCAAAATCAACTTTCCATCTGTTAACAACACATTAATATGCGTTCTCCAATTACTTCAAGGTATCCATCATGACTACAGTATGTCCTCCCTCTCAACTCGGGACTTGTTTCCATGAAGACAAGAGTGATGTGTCCTTCTCTCACTTATGGCCTTCACTAAGACTTACGGTTGTTAGTCATAGTCTAGTGCATGACACATGAAATAGAGAACCATATCCATCACTCCCTCTTAACATAGGAAGATCAACTTCTTTTCTACGACATCAGAGAATCTTTCATGCCTTCCATCCTTCTCATCAGAGTTATCATGGCCATCATCATCCATTAACTTTCTTCATCATGCTTATCAAATGAACATCTTCACCATCTTGAATATTATGTACCTGCACAACTTAGATAGCAAGTACAACCAAATCTATAGAAGAATAAAGTTAACCATATCATAATCATATAATGATGGAAGCAATATACTTTATAAACATAATCAGCATGAGATTTTACCTCTATACTTCAACTTCTTGCCCAGGTTTTGTTACAAACCCTAAATCACATCAATAGCTAAGTCAAGTTATCAATCTCATTATATCAAGGGCTTCAATATTTCTTTCAGAGATATAACAAACCCCTCGAATTAATTCAAACAAGTATAATTTCAACAAAGCATCCTAACAACTTTCAGAATTCACATGTTAGACTTCCTACTAGGATTATGTGCAAACCCCAGATTTAAACAAGAGTTATTAAGCTTCAACAATCAAAACCAATCACAGCTCAATTTCAGATTTCAACAATCTTTCATAAATCTCAGATTGTCACATTGGTCATCACATATAAGAGAATTCAGCTTCTACTAAGGTTAGTTACAAAACCCTGGAATTCAAAAATACTATCATCCTGGAGAATCAAACTTCGACTAGGGCTTAGTTCCAAACCCTAGGACTCATGACCATCAATAAATAGGTTAACTCATATATCTAGACTTCCATCATCATGCACAAACATATCATAACATGTGTTAGTCAAACCTAATGCCACAAATATCAATATATTAAAGTTGACAAATAACAAACTTGATCAGACTAGGGTTTGATCAAACAAAGACACATATATCAAAGATTTCATTTCTAGAACATTATAAGGGTCTTGCTCATACACCTTACCAAACCTTAATGATCGAGATTCAATACTAAACATAGCAAACCCTAATTTATCAATACTTCAAATGTTTGGGATTTCAAACATCACCATTCAACCCTAGCAAGTTAGGGTTTTCATTACCATACCAAAACCCCAAACATGACATCATCAAAGCATCAAACATTTTCTTTAGACTTCATCAATAACCCTAAGTAGACTATGGTTTCACACATTATCATCGACATGCCCTTAAGTTAGGGTTTTACAGAGAACCTTTTTAAGGTTCCACAAGAATAATCAGAGATGTGAGGAGGGGTAGATTTATCTAATGATGAATCACCCAATCAAGAATCTTCAAGATTCAAGAGTGTTAGACACAACAATGTTAGTAATGTAGAATAGATTACCAAAAAGAATGAATATACCTTTATTATGAAGAGAACAAAGCTTATGGTCTAAGGCATACCTTTGTTTCTTAACAAACCTTGTAATCCGAATGCTTTGTCTTGTGAGGCCTTCTTTCATAGTCCTTGAGTATTCAGTAAGCCTTTCCTAAACAAGGAAAACATGAATAGCATTGTGAATAGTATTTAATATAAACAAACTTAGATAAGTAAGGGAAACCAAAAATAAAAAATAATACAAGGAGTAAGATACTTATCTCTGGAAACTGGTGAGGGCTCCCCCTTAATCCAAGCTTGAAGGATACATATGGGATAGAATCCCTAACAAATAGGTTTTTGACTTCGGATCCTTCCATCTTGTTCTTCTTTGGTGAAACTTCTTCAACAAAGTTTGCTTGATCCCTGTTCACATGATGGTTGACATGTGTATAGGGTGAGTAGTTCACCTTCCCCTATGATTGCGGACACATGAAGGTAGGGTGAGTGGTTCACCTTCCCCTACGATTGACATATGCATAGGATGAGTGGTTCACCTTCTCCTATGGCATATCAGCAGGATGAGTTGTTAACCTTCTCTTGTTGATGCCCTAGCATACATCCTGTCCATGTAGTCTGGGACTCATGGGAAGTACCTCTCATCTAGCCAATGAGTTGGGAAACGTGGATAGGGACTATAGCACTACCGATGGATGCATCGTGTACTATCGTACTCCCTATGTCTAGGATGCATGGTGTTCAACAACTTGATCTGGGATCATTTGAGGTTCTAACTCTGGACAAACTTTTGTCAGTGGAGAGTGGAGAGGTCTTGTGGCTCACTCTTGATCAATTCTTCTTCATTATTACTTCATGGTTCAGCCGAGCAGAGATAACAGAGATGGTGCATGACGACAAGATGGCGTGATGACGACAGATGAATTGGCAAGTGGAATTCTCCCTAGTTGAGAGGGAGTGTTGAAATTGGCAACTAGGGCCAAATTCCACCTTGGGACAGCTCATTTGATGGAGATGATGATTGCATTGGATTCCACTTTTTGAGAGTCCAAAATTGATATAAAGATCATCTCATTCGGACAAGCAGAAGTGTGATTTTGAATTTATGCCCTCACATGTGCAAATTGATCAGGTCGGCGTCATCATTATGTAGGCTCAAGAAGGCCAATGGATGTGTCTTTTCACCCACAATGAAGTGTATAAATACAAGAGACCTCACACCTTATTTGGACATCCATCACTCACACATTCTTCTCTATCTTCATCGGATTGGTTTGTACAGCTTGGGACAACTTCTCTCTCTCACACATGCGGCTAGGACAGAATTTCCAGGCAAAAATTACAGGTCAAATTTCAGACAATTTGACCAACATTGACCAAGGAAATTTTGACCAGTTTTGACTGCGATTTTTGGGGCAGAATTTCGATTTTCTTCAGCCACATTGACTGGCACAAAAATCAAGGTTTTCTGGAATGTTTGACCTATGTTGACCACAGGCCTGTTTGACTGCAGAATTGACCATAGGTTGACTGAGTTTGACCAAAGCTTTTGTGCCTGTTTTGGGTTGACTTTGACCATTGCTAGAGGCCAAGTTTGACTGCCTTTGATCGAGCTTCAAAGCAGGTGTTTGACTATTGTTTTGACCAACATTGACTTTCTAGTTAGGGCTGAAGTTTGACTACAGTTGACTGCAGAATTTGACAGGGCTGATTTGACTTTGTATTGGGCTAACCAATTTGACTTTTGTACTCTCTCTCTGTGTTGAACTATTGAATAATAATAAAAAGAATTGATCAAAGGGTTTTCCCCACATTGGAACTTTTCCCTGGCATCCGACAAATTCGGTGTTCTCTTGTCGTGGCTTGTCTTCTGCATTTATTATCATTGTGATTAATGGTTAATGTGATTGCTAATGGAAATAATTGGAAATTGTCATTGGGCTGCTAAAGGAACATTAAAGTAAATTGTGCTAAAGCATAGAACATACCATTGTTAACTAAAATTAACACTTTACCCTCACCCTTCTTTCCTTGCCCAACAAGAGCAAGATTATCCTCATCTCCACCGTTACGTTGTCCACCAAATATCAAATTCTTGCCATCCCACAACCTGGTCCAATCAGAAAGCTTGTCTCTAGCGAAAATACCTATTACAAAGTTAGCCCAATGCTTGGTACAACCACTCAGGACTATCTTAACAAGTTCCATCTCATCCACAGCTCCCCCAACAGCTGATAGTTCATCACGAATCTGTTGAATTCTTATGAAGTATGAGGCTACAGTTTCAGATCTGTTCGTTTTAATATTTCTTAGCTTTTTCTCTTAGAACCATCTTTCTGTTTTGGTTGTCACATTGCTATAGCTTTATTAAGGTTGTCCACATTTGATGAGTTGTTTGCTTCCATGTGATGTGAGGGACTATGTGATCCTTTACAGCATCCAATATGATACTTCTAGCTTTCACATCTTTCCGATTGTGTTCAGTTGCTTGTGTAGGATCCAAAGGAATTTGATCTCTTTATCATCAAATTACCACAGGCTATTGCCCATCAAAACTAGTGTGATCATCTCCTTCCAGGGACTGAATTTTGCAACCCCTTCCAACTTGTATTTAAATCTCAGACTTGATGACGTTATCTTTACCAGATCAATTTCAACCACAAAACATTTGATAAAAGAATTTGCTGTAAAAAAGTTTGAAAATTTTGTCCATCGATATTTCCCTCATAAAGCTTGTCCTTGCTCTCATACCATGTTAAATTTAAAGTGCCATTTTCAGATTTACCGTCTCGTGCACTTATTATACCCAAAAATTTCTCCATGCAGTAAATTAAATTCTAAAAACTACAAACAAAAATACTTTGGCACCTTTAACTCCGCAATTTGCAGCAGAATTTAAAACAAAAAATTACTTCGAAAAAAAATCAGACAAAACAGCAATAGAAATTGATCCTCCAACTACTCATCATTTAATTGCTCTGATAAATCATGGGCTCCCATGGCCTCAAAATTTACAAGGAAATTACAACAAAACCTAGGATAAATTCCAGAAAAATCAACAACCCACTCAGCCTCTTCAAGCCCCTACACATCCACATGTGGGGCCTGGAAAACCCTGCTACATCACACAAGCGACTCATACAGTTGCTCTGCCTCTTGTGTGATCACACATGCGACTTTCTCCAGCAAAACTAGCCGTTTTATGCATGTGGGTCCCTGTTAATTTCTTCAGCTACAAAAGTCTTCCTATTTTCCTTTCTTCTTCAGCCTCTGTGAATATCTCACAAAAACAAGCAATATTACTCGCAAATTATTCATGAAACCTCTTTCTGAATTTCTCTCACTTGTGTTGTGTTTTCATCCTCTCCCTTTGATTGCTTTTATAATTCTCCATAGGGCAAATCCCTAATCTCCAAGGGGTGTGAGGGCTAGGATTAAATCCTACCTTTCTTTGATCAATGGTGGATATTAAATCAAAGTCACTTAAATAATTAATTATTTATCCTTAGAAAAACATGAGCCCAACGTCTACATTAGTCAAACAATGTACTTTTCCTAAGTTAAAACTTAGGAAGGAGACTATAATAGTTGCTCCTCTCAAACAACCAATTAAAGAGGACTTCCTCCCCTGCATGCAAGACATCAGCCTATGCAAAAATCCTACCCGCAAACTCATATGCCTCTACAAAAGCCTTTGGACTCCCTGCTTACTGCTCCTGCAATTGTTGCTTACCCTTCCCCTTCTTCTTAGACACCGAAAGGCACAATGACCAAACTTGTAGCACTTAAAACACTTCAAATGGCTCAAACCTTCCTTCCCATGATTCAAAGATCCTGAATCTTCCTCATCATTCTGACCATTTCCAAATCCTCCCTTTCCTCCTTTCCTCGCCTTCCTAATCAGGGCTAGGTCTTGAGAATCCTCAAAATTGTCTAACATTGTTTCTAACCTTGGAAAGAAATCATTCCACAATTTCTCTAAAGAGCGTAACTTGTCACAAGCACAATACAGTGCTACACTTATAAGCGATATGTCACCTATATCGCAACAACATATGGCAAGTCATTCACCAAGCCGATAATATCAGCAATAATTATCACAATAATTTTGTCTTATGAAATTATCACAAGAATTTCAATCATTATGGAAAGTCAATGGAAATTATTGCCCTATCTACATCAATCTCTTGTTATAACTAGATTTTTGGCCTTTTAGCCCTTATTTTGCAAAAGTGAGTTAGGGGATTGAGCTCTAAGATACTATGATCATTTTTCATCAAGCAAACAAAGGGAAATCCATTGTTTCCACTACCACGATTCATCCCATGAGATACATTTGTTTTTGTTTTGATGTGATTTTGTATCATTATGTCAAGACTTGACTCAGGACAAATAACACATTTCAGTATTAAGTGCGATGTACTTCTCACAAGCACAAAACAATGTTACATTTATAAGTGATTTATCACCTATATCGCAAGTCATTCAACAAGCTGATAATATCAGAAACAATTATCCCAATAATTTTGTCTTTTGAAATTGCCACAACAGTTCCATAATTATCGCAAGTCAATGGAAATTATTGCCCTACCTAGATGAATCTCTTCTTGTAACCGAATATTTTGTCTTTTAAACCTTACATGAATCTCTTCTTACAACCGGATTTTTGGTCTTTTAACCCATACTTAGCAAAAGTAAGTTAGGGAATTGAGCTCTGAGGATACTATGATCATTTTCCATGAGGGAAACAAGGGGAAATCCATTGTTTTCATTGCCATGATTCATTCCATGAGATACATTTCTTTTGGTGTTGATGTGATTTTGTATCATTGTGTCAAGACTTGTGACTGAGGACAAATATCATATTTGATTTATGACTCGGGAAAAAAAATCATATTTCAATATTAATGTGTGAGGTACTTCTTGATATCTTAGACATCTTATATATCAATTTTATTTTCATATTTATGTATCAATGTGTTTGTTTGATGTTGTTGTTGTTGCTTTAGATGTTCAAAAAATTGAAAAAAAAATGATTACTTCTGGTGTTTTCAAGTTTCCTAATATTTTCCTCAACATTGTCGATTAGCTATATTCCAAACCCTTGGCAATAATTTCACTACAATGGTAAATGTAACATTGCTGCAAAGTGATGCCAAGATCAACCAAAGCGATTTAGAGTTATGCAAAGTAACTCACTCTGATCAATCTTCTCTCCAGTGACAACACACTAATCTCTCAACTCTGTGATCTTCATCAGATAGCTTCTTGTGCTATCCGTCTTGTTCATGCAAGTACCAGTTAGCTTGTTCTTCCAAAGCATTTTACTATGACAAGTTGACACTCTGGCATAAAGTGACCAAGGCATCGTGCAACTCCTTTGTCCTCATCTTCTCTACAATGTGAGAGATCAAGTAATCCTTCACATAAGCGAAGACAATTTGCTTCGCCTTGACCAATTTATTGCCAAGTCCTTGGGATCAATGGGAGGTGTGCCCTCCTTATCCACAAGATACCACAGTTCATCTTCCCCCAAGAGATTCTACAACCTCACTAGTACTTGAAGCAACCATCTAACATGTGAAAACCAATGACCAAAACTGGCCATCACCACAAACCCTAAAATCACACTTGACCGAACAGATCCATCAAAAGAAATCAGATCTGCGACTCATCCCAGGTACAAATCACCTATCACATGACAATAACAACCTTCCAGCCACTGGAAGATCTTGAGCACTCACCCAACAACTTATCATGAGTCTGGATTTACTTCACTCATTGGAGCTTGGGCATCACACCCACTAAAACCTTCCAACAACTCGCACCCACAAGGAACAACACATTCCAAACACAGATCCTGAGGATTTCATTCAACATGCTCCAAAACCTTGTTAAATTTCAGATCATGGTAAGCAGATTCTATCCTCATAAAGAATAACCTCAACCATGGTGGCTTAAAAACTGAAAACCGCAATCAAAATAGCAATCTCTGAATATGCTAATCTACAAACACATACTGCTGGAAATTACAAACAAGAAAACACAGATCTGAACTCTTGATCAAATATATCTTCTATTAAAAAGCTAAAGGAAAAAAATACACTACAACAGCTCAGAACTAAAACTTGACAAACAACATAGTGTTGCACCATGCATCTCCTTTAGAGAATAGCTGACAAAGGAAGTCCACTGAGCGTGGACACATGGAGTAGTGCAGCCTCATGTGGATAGATCTCCCCAGGATAGAATGAGAACAATGGAGTTAAGTGGCTGCATGAACTCTTGCACTCAACTCACCAAGATCCCAGCACCTTCCTATAATAAAACAGAATATTCATGCAATGCACCCTCACACATGCACAACCCTGAGACTAAGTGTCTCCACTCATGCAGTGCACTCTAACATGTAGAAAACTATGGCATATAAAGATAGCACATATATGTAAGCTCCATCTTAAATGCCACTGCGCAACAGGTAAACTCTAACAATATATTACAGAGATACTAAAGTTTAAGAAAGGCAAGTGAGCAAGACAAAATAAAAATAGAGATGATCCTTAATGTTTTAGCCACTGCCTCTTATTCCTGGGAATATATTTGTTCAAATGCAGAAGAGACCGTGATACTTAACATTTTGAAAGCCAAAATAAACTTAACAATTCCAAGACAACCAAACTTTGCCTTGGGCAATCATCTTTTCACATTTGCCAGATACAATAAATTATGGTAAACTTGTTTTTCTCCTTTACATAAATCTACAGTGGAAAATGAAAAACAAAACACAAATCACATACCTTGCAGGCAATTCTTATTCGTTGACTGCTCAGCGCAAGGTAGAATATTTTGAACCACGTAAAGAAAAACTCATCAGTAAACAGAAATTTGAGATAAACAAATAAGATCTACCATAACATTAGCTCACAACAAATCTAAAATTCTCTTTCAAATATAAAAAAGGTAAATTTCTACATGTTAATTCAAGTGTAGAAGCAATTTTGATGTTGTCAAATAATCACGAATAATACATTTGATTGGCAGATTCAGTTGGTGCCATGAAATACGCTTTCTAACTTTACAATTTTGTTCTTTTCTGTGACCGTCAAAGAAAGCAAACTATGCAGCAGTACCCTACGATGGTTATCACTTCCATTCTGCTCGATTTATCAAAAACAGGTTCTACAAGCTCAGATATTTCTGTTTTCCTTGCACATCATAAGTTATTTGAAACAGATATTTTTTCAGCATCTATGATTTCTTCTTCATTATGACTCTGCATCAACAGCCCTCTTTTATCTTGAGAAGAAAGTTTAACATAAAAAGCTCTTTCAGAACATATTTCTCCATTTAGTGCTTCCCGAATGGGCCTGTCACTTTGAAAAAGTGCATGCATTGCTTTAAGTAAACTGTAAACTAGGTTTCCAAAACTTTTAACGCCACTAGATAATGTGCCCCTATTGAAGCCTATATGATTCTAGTCAATCTATTATTTTTTTCAAACAAGTTATATACCCATAGTAAGAAGACAGGACCAAGTCGGGGTAGACCCTACCTGTCCTTCCAAACAGGTTGGTTCAAACCAGACTTTGCCAGACCTAGAAGACCCAGGTTTGACAGTGACCTATTTGAGGTTGACAAGATTCAGCCAGACTCGGGGAGTCTCGGTCAGACTTGGCAAGGTCTAACCAGTCAACCCCTGTTAGACATTGTGACCATATGTTATAAAGGCCAAAAAGGCCTTTTGCCACACTTCTTTCACTTTGCTTTCCCTAGGTTTAGAGGCAAGGTTTCACACTAGGGTTTTTGGCATTTGCACAGTGAGACCTGAGACATCCTGGAGCAAGCTAGGGCACGACATCATCAACCTACCTCTCCTAGGATATGACAACATTTTAATTCATAACTTCGCATGATGGTCCATAAGTTTTTTATAGATCTAAAATGTATTATTGTTGCGTTATATTCAATATAATCTTTCATTTCTAATTTCAAGACAAAAATTATTTATTTTTTTGCTATTTTCTGATTCTCTGTTAGGCCAACCCTAGAGTCTTTGTGAGTCATGAATCAAGTTTGACCCTTTGGCCAAAAGGGGTCTTATGCTGATTCGGGTATCGTGACTTTGAAAATTGCCATACTTTGGTGTCAATGAAGCTTATGTTTCATTCGAAAATTAAATACATGAGAGCCAGTTTTCTAAAGAAAATGTCAATGTCCAACAGGGTGTTGGTTCACTGGTGCCTCAGGGAAGTTGACGTAGTATTAGGCCGTCACCCAGGGTACCATTCTTGCAGTGATTTGTCCCAAACCTAAATTCTAATGCATTGAGTTTCAGAGGGACAGGGCAGGTGCAAGTTCGTGGTGATTTTGGTAGAATAGCTACCCCTCCAACCTAGAACTCTGCTCTCTGCAGTGCAGCTCCTTGGTACATGTTTCTCGAAGCACCTTCAACCAAGCAAAAAAGGAAAACGTCAAGAGAATGATTTCTTTGATAGTGAGAAAGGCAGTACCCACCCACTCTAAAGGCTACTTGAATGGTCCTTCGATGATAGTCGGTCAGTAAAATACAGTAAATGGTTTAGTCTGAACAATGCAACTTGTCATGACTACAAGTTCTCCCCTTCCTGCTTGCTTTTAATTTGGGAATAATGCTCTAATTAACATCAGTCGACAGCTCTGATGTTTAATAGAAGTGGCTGTTGCATTGACTTCAACTGTTGTGTTGTGAAATGTTTCCTTTTCCAATTTCCGAAGATGGGCAAGTAAACTGAGAATTTTAAAGCGGAACAAAGACAGCGAATAATCACTGCCATAGGAAACAGAGTGTATCAATATTCCAAAATATTTAACACCGAATTCCTACACAGACTGTAACAACCACAAGACTTCAACTGCTATCACTAGGGTTATGGATTTTCAGTTAGGTATACGATGGATTCATCGATTACATATCTGATTGAAGTTTAAGGCATGGGAAAGACATCTTAACTGGAACAGATAAGGTCTAGCAGGCAAAACATAAAAAACTAGTTTTTGAATAAAAATCCATTGTAAAATGGGAAAAAGAAAAAGAACCTGCGTTGATCGGGAGGTTGAGGTTCGCCATGAAGGGAAGCAAAGAGATCGAAGGAGCGCTTAAGAGACTTGAGACTGAGCTTCTTCAGGGACTGAGGCTCGATGGGTTCGATACCTGCACCCGCAGTTGTTCCCGGCATTTCTAAATCTATCTATGTTCCTTAAACCTCTGTCTACGAGTCTCTGTCTCATACCAACATCAACAAAAACAATCAGCCTCCCACGTCCAAAACAGTGGAATAACTAGGACTCCTTAACTCAACTTGCCGGAACAATTTCTACTGCATTTCCATTCGTTTTCTTAATGGAAAATGAGGAGGGGAATATCAGTCCAGCTTGAAAATTACATGTACATGTGTTTGACGGTGAAGGATCTGCACCATGCAGAAACGCATTTCAAGATCTTTGTAATATCAAGTATTTGTAAAGTTTATTTATGTATAGAAAAAATATAATTTATAATAATATTTAAAAATATAAAATAATTTATATGATATAAAAATATTAAAGGAAAAAGTATAAGCATTGTTTCAAAGCAGCAACAACCACATAAATATTATTTTGCGATTCAACTGCGTTAAGTAAGTCATTCACGTATGACCATTTCCATGAGAGGTAGTCGTAATTGACTAATTTCTCATGATTTTTGAATAGTTCACTTAGCACTCATTGCATCGGGTGATGCTCACAGGGGTGAAGAAGTGGGATTGAAACTAGTGAAATGTGGAGAACGAATCACATAGCATCAATCATCACTTCCGGGGCTTGCACCCGGTAACCAGGACTTCCCAGGAGGTCACCCATCCCAGATCTCCTCTCGCTCAAGCGCGCTTAACTGTGGAGTTTTTCCCCACAATCAAGCCCTCTTAGCTTGCTACCCCATTTGCAAGAGGGCTTGATTGTGGGGAAAAACTCCACAGTTAAGCACGCTTGAGCCAGAGGAGTCACCCATCCCAGATCTCCTCTCGCTCAAGCGCGCTTAATTGTGGAGTTTTTCCCCACAATCAAGCCCTCTTAGCTTGCTACCCCATTTGCAAGAGGGCTTGATTGTGGAAAAAACTCCACAGTTAAGCGCGCTTGAGCCAGAGGAGATCTGGGATGGGTGACCTCCTGGGAAGTCCTGGTTACCGGGTGCAAGCCCCGGAAGTGATGATTGATGCTATGTGATTCGTTCTCCACATTTCACTAGTTTCAATCCCACTTCTTCACCCCTGTGAGCATCACCCGATGCAATGAGTGCTAAGTGAACTATTCAAAAATCATGAGAAATTAGTCAGTTACGACTACCTCTCATGGAAATGGTCATACGTGAATGACTTACTTAACGCAATTGAATCCCAAAATGATATCTAATATAATGCATTGCGTAAACCCCCATACTTAAAACCACATAAATGTAAGTTACATTTACAAATTTGTAAAAATATGTGGAAGGAGAGGAGATTAGGTTTCTAGTGATTTAGAAAATGTGGGCGAGGTGGTATTGTTGCTTTGGAGTGAATCATCATTATGATTTTTGGAGTGAATCATCATTATGATTTTGTAACATACTTTGGAGCTCAACAAAACATGATGTGAGTCATATTGTTCCTTCACCTCTCTCCCAAATTGTCAAAATTATGAACCCACTTGGTGTTGAATATTTGGGATTTATTTGTTAAATTGGGTTGTGCTTATGAATTTTGCCCAATTAGCATGGGGCAAGCTCAAGAGGTGGTATTGGTGCCCTGTGGTGACTAATCATCATGATATTGTCATGTACTTTGAAGTCCAACAAAACATGGTGTTAATCATATTGTTACTTGATCTCTCTTAGAAATGGTCAAAAGAAAATGGATCCATTTGGTGTGGCATATTTGTTATTTATTTGTTAAATTAGATTTTTTATCAAATTTGCAAATCTAAATAAATTGTTAAAAAAAAATGGATCCGACACCAAAAATAGCCACGTCGTATTGGATATGTGTGATTTATTCGTTAAATTGGATTGTTCCATCAAATTTGCCCATGATAATTGACAAGGGGTAGGCTAAATCTATTAGTATTATAAATTAAAAATTGAATATACTTGTTATTATGATATTATAATGAACCATGTTGTGGTTGTATTTTATTAAATGAGTGTGGTATTCATTCTGTGTGTAGAAGTATCTTGTAGACGTTAAATGGTCTTGTTAGGGAATTAGTGTGTTTCTTATGATACCCTTCTTTTGTCTAGTTATGGAATCAGTGTTTTTCTTATTTTACCTTTTATATGGTTGATCTTTTGAGAATGTACAAGGTATTAATGTTGCAATAGATGTTGAATTGTCATGGATGTGTGCCGTGTTATGGTTTACATTTTGAGAATTTATAAAATATTGATGTAGGATTGCAACTAGTTTGGAATTATCTAGTAATTGGCAATTAAATTATTAATATAATGTTAATTTCCAACTCCATTTAGATTTGAACAAACTAGTAATTGGCAATTAAATTATTAATATAATGTTAATTTCCAACTCCATTTAGATTTGAACATTGAAATTTAAGGTATGGTGAATTAAGGTGTAGTTGATGGCATTTGTAATTTTGTTTGTACATATTATTTTAATTTAAGTATATGTATATATTTGCATAAAAATTATATATAAAATTGGATATAGAATTTTTAATATACAATAAGTTTTACATAAGTATAGATATATTGTTGTTAATTTAATTTAGTTTGGGTAGTTGGGAGAAATGATTATTGTTCTCGCGAATTAGGTTCAATTCATAAAATGGTTCAATTCTCACAAGTGAAATGTTGAGTTTTTAATGAGTATATTGTGGTAATGGCTTTCAAACATTTGCTAACAAAATTTCAAGCTTTTGTAAAAATCCAATTTAATTCGGGTGTCATCCTCGAAATGAGGGGAAGCACCTAGCAAGTATCCCAATAATATGTGTTACCATCCTCGAAATGAGGGGTAGCACCCAACAAGTTTCCCAATAATATGTATTTCCCTTAAAATATATAGACAGATATATTATCCATCAAATTATGGTCTATAGGTAACTCTGAGTAGTTGTTGTGGCAATGACCTTGGTCCAAATCTAGGTAGGCATACTCCTTTGCTACATGAGGATTGTTAGATGTGGTTATTAATTATATTACATATTGTGGATGTACCTTCAAGCAAATTAGTTATTGCATTGGCAAGGTACCTATAAGCCATATTCTTTACTTAAATGTGTAAGAGTGGTTCAAGCTTATTACCAAGTTTATCATACATAAAGAGATAGGTTTCCATACATGCATGTACATATATATATATATTCTTGAAGTAAATGCTAAAATGAGCTCACTAAGATTGTGGAGCTACCTAAATTTGGCAATTATATATTGTGGATTGTTGAGATTCTAGAGAGAATTGGGTCTACCATACACTTGTTGGCACTACCAACAACCATGAATATGTAATGTGTTTCATTTGCCTTTTCTTGAAAAGTATATGCCTAGTCCTAACCATGTAACTAATTGCATTGTGATCTAGGTGGAGAATGAGGGAAACTTCCACGTATGATTGATTTGCATGTTAGATAGAAATATCAAGGTGTTATAGAATCTAGCCATTGATATGGTAAAGGTCCAATGGACCTACTATGGTCCTAAATATGCCACATGGGGGAACAAGGAGACCATGTGAGAGGACTACTCATGACTTTTACAATTTTTTAGGAAAGATGAATGTATAATCATATGTAAATGCACTAAAGATATTGCCTGAATAAAGGGGGAGAACATAATACCCTCATTTTTATCCATGAATCATAATATGTTTATGTGCATATAATTTATAGGCTAGTGAGCTAGTGTGATGTGGGATTGTCATCTACTTTGAAGCTCTACAAAGCATGATGTTAGTCATATTATTATTTATGCTCCATGACAAATTGAAAAAGAAATGACTTCCACTTGTGTTGGATGTTTGGGTTATTTGTTAAAGTTGGTTGGTTTATTAGTTTTTTTCATGGTATAATTGAAATGTTCGAGATAATTGGCATCAGGTGGGATAAATCTATTAATGTTGCAAACTAAAAGTTGAAGTAAACTTTGAAAAGTATATATCCTATAAAAAAATTGTAATGAGCCTTGTTGTAGTTGTAATATATGAGTTTGATCTTCACTCTATGTGTGAGAGTTCCTTCTAAATGTTGAAATGTCTTGTTGTCATGAAATTAGTGTGCTTCCCATGTTACTTTTTCATGTGGATCACCATTTGAGACACAAATTCTTGAGATGTAAATCTAGGATTGCAACCAGATTTACTAATTTAGGATTATTTTACAAAGAATAGAAATTCATAAGCAAACTATCAATACAACACCAACTTCCAACTCCATCTAGATCTATATAGTGAATTCATAAGTAGTTGGCAATATTTATAATTTCTATTGATATGGTGTTATTATGTTATATTCTAAGTCTCTATTGACATAGTGAATATAGGAGTAGTTGATAACATTTATAATTTGTGATTATACATGCTATTTATGATGTATTCTAAGTACATTTATGTACAATTTTACATGTAAAATTGGAATAGTGGCTTGTGTATGGTATAGATAGATTGTTATCGATTTGATTTAACTTGGGTAGGTTGGAGGAATTATTATTATCCTTCCCATCTAAGTTCAATTACCTCAAGTGACTTGTTGATCTCTTAACGAGTATATTGTTGTTTCGAGGTTTACTCTATATAAAAAGGTAACTCCTTGCACACACACACACACACACACATATATAGTATATATATATATATATATTATATATATATATATATATATATATATATATATATATATATATATATATATATATTCTAGAAAGAAAATGTTATCGTAGAGCCACCAAAAATTGGTAGTGAGATATTGTGGGCATTTAAGATTCCAGAGAGAATTTGCCTTGTTGCGTACATGTTTGAACTCTTTATAGTCATGCATATTCATAGTGTGTTTCATGGACATTTTATTAAAAAGGATGTGCTTGATCTAATCACATAATTGATTGGAATCTGATCCAAGTGGACCGTGAGGGGAACTTATAAATACGTTTGATGTGCATAGTGGATGGAACTATCAAGGTGCTCTAGAATCGAGCCATTAGCCTGGTAAAGGTTCAATGGACCCGCTACGATCCTAAAGATGTCAGATGGAAGCACAAGGAGGCCATGTGAGAGAAGTCACTGTTAGGTGTGGGTTTTTATGCCCATTTTCCCTTAACCTAAATTGTAATCCGACCAAATAAGCATACTTTGTAATCCATTTTGCCTACTTTATCCTCATTTTAGCCTAAAAATGCATAAAATAAGGTATTTAAATCATTTTCTCTTAAATATTGATTTTTTGACCAAAATTGTGCATGACGAAATAAATCTACCAAGAAATTACCTAAAAATGGAATTTATAGTAAATGTTTGTTTATTGGGATATGTGCAGGATAGTTGGGCAACTTTTAGGATGTGGATTTTATTCCTTGGGAAGCATTAATGGAGCATATATATTGGTTCTCCAAAATTCAACCCACATATTCTTGGTCAACGTAGACTATTTTCAACAAAATACTATGTTCTAGCCTAAAAATCATAACTATTTTGATTTTTAAGGGATTTCATCTAATTTCGAGGCACTCCAAAAGTGAAGCTCCACCGAACTAGCTATCTAAAATAGCATTTTAGGTGGTGGTTAAAGTTTTCATGGCATTTCAATTCCAAAACTTTATGTATAAACACACAAGAATATAAGGACTTTCATAAGTTTATAATTTCCATATTTCAATCTTTGAGAATTTTGGCATTGGTTTAAGATCTTCAAAGTTGTGACATGGCTTTGGACATGTTTATTGCATCAATACATGAAGCTAGTTGAATTTTTTTAACTACTAATCTCAAAAGTGTGCATACTAGGGTATAGAGAGCCCCCACAATCTCAATGTGTTCACTTGTTTCCATTGAAAATGTAGTGGGCAAGGTCTTATGGCTTGTTCCTTAACCAGTGATGACCTTGAATTGTCCTCATGAGTTAGACTTTAGTTAGGATGAGTTATTTCCAGTTTACTAAAACAATCATCAAGTTAACACACGTAGAGTTGGAGCTTAAGTTAAGTGGAGTCTTCATCAATTTAACTACAGGATTGGTTGGCAGTTATAAGTTCAATTTAGGACGAGTTGGGACTTCAGTAATTGATTGAAGGAAGGACAAGTTATACTCCAGTGATGATCGGAGAGAGAACTAGTTTGACTCAGATAACTTGTTAATCACAACTCAAGTTCTAAATTTGTACTTGTCTAGTTTAGCAAGGATTGAATCTATAAAGACGAGGATGAAGGCACAAATAATTACAAGCTTTGTGCACAAAGGTTTGTGTGACAAGACAAAGCTCATAGATTGTGAGAGATCCTTGTTTGTGGAGAGAGAAAAGAGCTTGTGTCCTAAGTAACAGGAGATCACGAGTGCGTTAGGGTTTAGGAGTTGTGATCAAGGTTTTTTTAGTGCAAGTCTAGGCTAAATCAGCAGGACAACATCTTTATTCTTAAGAGACATATTGCTTTGTATTTTATCTATTTGCTCAATCAATAAAAACCACATCAAGGAGACGGTTTTCCCAGTTTGGTTTCCCAAGAAAAATTATTGCGTCTTTTGTGTGAATGTGTTCTTTATCTCTATGTGTAATTATGTTACTTCTAGTGTTGAGATTTTTTGTGTCTTGGTGAAACTAATTTTTGGTTTGAGTTTCTAGTTGTCATTAGTTCATATTGTTCATTCAAGTTGTTGCATAATTTTAAGGAAATTCAACATGGTATCAAAGCATAGATCAATATAAAGACTAGCACCAGATTGACCTGTCAATGAAGAGTGCAAATCAAGTAGAACACTTGTGCTAGAGTTTGAAGAAAAGTTAAGGAAAAAAAGTCAAGAGTCGTTGGGTCATGGTGGTCGAGAACCAAGCCATTGACTGAACCATCAACCACAGAGGGAAGTTGTTGGCATACAACTAGCAGCTAGCCTATCGACCAACACAACTGTGGCTGCAACATCATCACACAATGAAAAGGGAGACTGGTTAGGAGGGTGCAAAGAATGATAGCAAGGTTGAATCTAAACGAGCATGCAGAGCCAAGGATGCAGAGACTAGTCGCAGAGGTTAGTTATTTATTTTTGAAGGTGATTGTAGGGCATGAGGACTACATAGAAGCCCAAACAATAATCAATCGACGCAACATGGTTGACCAAGCAAGCAAGAGACTAGCGTGGGGGAGTGAGGTTACTAAGGCACGATCTGATGGCAGATCAAGACAAGTCGAGCAAAAATCAACAGAGTAAGGCACAAACAAACTCAATTGTGGGAAACAATTGCTAACCAATAGTTGAAGAGAATAGGACGATGCAAAAGAACTCATAGCATAGGTTGAACTGACGATCACGAGACATAGTCACCAGTGAATGCTGGTCAGGCTGAGATAGAAAAAAAAACAGTGCAAAGGAGTTCCAACTCAGGTGATAGGGATGTGAAATTGGTCGACTAGTTGTTGTAGTGGTACCATAAAGAAAGCATAGCAATCAAGGCCTAGATACAATGCAGTGTAGGAGAAAATGTACAAAGCTAGAAGTACCAGGTACATAGAGCAATAGATTGGTCACAGGGGAGCAGCCGACAGGAATAGTTAGGCAAGTAAGATTGTTGAACATGCAAATCAATCACGTCCAATCACCAGACCAATAGAGAATAGGTAGACTAGCAGCCAAGGACCTAGTCATGTTGAAAATACAACAAGAAAATCTAGTTTTGACTTTGCCTTGGTCAAAGTAGATTAAAATTCGAATTTCTTTTTCTGCAGAATACTTGGAGGTAGTTAACTGAGGTGACATGGCTCTTGTCACCTAGTTAACTCAATAAATTTGAGTTGGAGAAGCTTGAGTTTAGTTCTACATGATTGATTGCTAATTTGTAGCAATCTATTTCAGTAAATTTGAGCTATTGTCAATTTAACTAGTTCTAACTATAAGAAAAACTAGTCGAGGTCAAGTTGTGGAAGTGGAACTTCAACCACACATAGTGATCAACCAGTTAATTGATTAATCATACCAAAATAATTAGTGCGTGCAAAGAATTTGAGTTACCCAGTTGAGATGGAGATTCCAAGGCAGTGTACTATCAGTTGTAGCATATTCCCATGTATACAAGTGGTGCATGTAGTCAAAGATTGACCTAAGGCTATTACGCAATTCCTTGGTGTGAAATTCCTAAAAAATAGGGGCAATTTCCCAAGGGAACAATGCAAGGAAATAGGAGCTTGTGAAGGCTTGAAATTGGATAAGTGTTGGGCCTTGTTCAAACAATCAAGCAGAGGGATAAACTATACACTTGCAAGGTGTGCTCAGGCTTGAGCAAGCATTGTATTTCTTATTTATTCTCTAATTAATGCAATATAGATAGTAAGGGGTTTTGGGCAATTTCTTTCCCCTAGATAAATCTTTGTGCATGTGTGATGTTTCCTTTTGCATGTTTATGATTCTTGTTTTAGATGGTGAATTAACTTCCACATATCAATAGAGTAGCTTCAAGTCTTGTGATTTAGAAAATTTCAGGAGCAGTAATGAATCTACGCGTTAATTTCTACATGGTACCAAAGATGGAGTCACTTTATAGCAGAGATTTCAAAGTTGTCATTGTAGGAGGTTCGAGGTTGCAGATCAAGTTGCAGGTTTTCTTCAGGACTGAGAAGATGACTTTCAATGGACTAAGGCTCGAGTATGCCCTTGAGGGAAGCTCAAATTATGTTGCATGGAAGGACCACATGGAGGCAATACTGGAGGATAATAGGTTGAAGAAATTCATTGATGATGATATTCTGGAATCAAAAGTAGTTGAAGCTCAGAATCAGAAGATTGGAAAAAGTGTGTTGCCAAGGCGAGGAGGATCATATTGGAGGGAGTACGAGACCATATCTCTAATCTCCATGGGAAAGAGACTATGTATACAATGTGGCAAGCACTGACAGATTTGTTCCAAAATAGTAATGAACACAGGAAATTGACACTTAAGGACAAGCTTCAAATATCAAGATGTAGAGGAATGAGACCATCCCACAGTACCTGAGCAGGTTCACATTGTGTCGTGATGAACTTGGTCAAGTCGGTGTTACTGTAGCAAAGGAGGATTTAGTGAGTGTAGCCCTTCTAGGCCTTCCCAAGAGCTGACACAACTACCTAGATTCGATGAACGGGAGGGAGAAACTACCAAATTGGGAATGCCTTTGGTCCGATTTGGTACATGAGGAGATAAGGAAAAACACTAGAGATGGGACCTTATCTAAGGGTGAGGACGAGGAGAATTATACCTTGGCTAGAAAGGAAAATAAAGGGAAAGGGAAGAAATCCCAATCCAAAGTGGATTTGAGTCAAGGGGGAAATAAGAAAGACTTGTCCAGAATCAAGTGCTTTCACTATCATGAATTCAGGGACTATGCAACGTAGTGTCCACACAAAAAGGAAAGCAAGAAGACCGTAGGAGGAGCAGCAGGTGAAGCCTTGGCTTCATAGTTCGAACTTGATTTTACCCTCATTGCTTGCAGGGCAAGCACAATGATGGATAGTGTGTGGTCTCTAGATAGTGGTGCATCATTCCACATGATGGAGAACAAAGAACATTCCAATGACTTGGAGGAGAAGGATCTCCAGATGCACATTGAGATGGGAGTTGATGGAAGGTATATGTAACAACCAAGGTCATGGGACACTTATTCCAAGCTGAATGGTGGGAAAAACATCCTAGTGGGTGTTCATTTCGGTTATTATGGCTAAAGGAAATTGGAAAAGGCAATGGCAAAGGCTTTGGAAAGGCATGAGGCATTAATTGGCATTTTATTTAAGAAAATAAAGGAAATTAGGAGAAAAGGAACGTGAAAGGTCACAGGTTGCATGTGAGGAGGAAAATGAAGGAAAATTAATTGAAATTGAAGAAAATAGAGGCCTCATTAATAAAAAGGATTTTGAGGATCAGTTCATAGAATTTTTTCAAATCAGTTTTGGAGCTCTCTCTCTCTCTCATACTCTTGGACACTCAAAGTTTTCTTGGAGCACTCTTGGAGGAGGGTGGCATACTTGGGATTTGGAGCAAGAAGGCAAAGGGAAGCAAAGATCAAGCAAGGAAGAGCAGTATCTAGCACCTACATCAAGATTATTTGCAGGTATCAATTTGCATGTGTGATTTCATTGCTAGTTTTGGCATGCATGTTTATGCATATGTGTTCTTGGTTCTCTTGTTGTCATTGACATGGGTTTTTCCAAGTGTGGTAGTGTTCTTCAGCCTTACCTTGCCATTTCCGGATAGCCATGGTGTGATGGGATTCTCATGTTTTGGTTGAGCTGGATTACCATATGGATTCGAAACTGAATGAGGTGGTCTCTAAAAGAAAGAACACATGATCTAGTGATCCCTAAATCAGACTATGGATTGCAGTAAAGCCTTGGCCTAGTAACCTATGAATCAGGATGTGGGTTGCAGTAAAGCTAAATTTTGTGTTACCTCGGTGGGCCAGGAATCCTCGATCGGTGAATGGCAGTATATATAGTAAATCCTAGTGGTGGGTGCCCTCGATCAAGCCTAGGAATCCTTGTCCGATGAATGGCAGGATATACGATAAATCCTGGAGGGTGGAGTCTCAGTTAGGGCCTAGTGATCTAGTGTTGATTGTAGTAAATCTTAGTGACTAGGAGACAGTAAAATTCCTCACGATGTAGGTGGAGAAATCTAGTGGCATCCATGCTTGTTTAGGGCCTAATGATTAGGTGTGGTTTACGACAAAGCATGGTTCTATTGTTGAGGGTGAGGTGGTTTAGCCTCGAGGAGCCTTGGTTTATTTTATCTTATGAATCCCACATTCATGCTTGGAATATGGCATGGGAGTGATTGGCCGAAAGAAATATTTGGTTCAGCCAACCTATGGTCATGTGGTTCGTGGAAGTCCCATACCGGGTTGACTTTTTCATTCATTAATAAGAGTTTCTTTCCCTTGGTATTTCATGTGTAAATGTCCTGGTTTATATGTGGATTTTATGGTTGTATCCTTATTATTTATGTTGGTTATATGTTGGTTATGAGTATGTTTTATGATAGTGATAATGTATGGCTCTCATCATGTTTTGATTTGTAAATGAATGAACAATGAATATATGGCCTAATAGATGATAATGCAACTACTATGATAAGGCATCAATGATTATTTACGAATCTCATATAAGTTTGAGACCCCTATGCTCATATATGTTGTTATGACCTGTAGAATGCATATTTGTGACATGTTTAAGGAAAGGCCTATCATGGCTAGTAGGGGTCCAGTCAAGTCTTTGTTTAAGTATTTTTCTTTAGTATCATTGTTTCGATGTTACTTTTCATTCCTGAAGGTTTTATGAATTTTGGGTAGTGGCATGAGTCCTGGGCTTGAAAAAGTGGCACAAAATTCGGGGTCAATGGCTCTGAACTAGCTAAAAAGACCCCAGTCGCTTGCATGCCCTTATTGTGAGAGCAGCTGGAGGGTCCCAGTCACATGCATTCCCATGTCATGGGAATGACTAAGGCCCTATTATTAAAATGCTAAGTTTTCTCAGGGGTTGATCACCTGGAAAGGCTGGTTGGCTGCTTTAGGTTTTATGACATGTGTAGAAGATCATAGTGGTTGTGTTTTGTCGGTTCCACTTCCTTAATTGTACATGGGGAGTTGAATTAGATCATAGTAGCCTCTCGTCACATGTTTACCCCAGCAGACCGGTTAACTTAGGTAAATGTGGGAAGAGGGTGTTGCGGGGTGGTATCAGAGTGAGTTTCGTTCTCTTTAGGTGGTATCAAAGTGGGTTCTATTCTCTTTGGAGGATGTCTAGTTTATGTTCTCTAAGGGTGTTATTTGATACCACAATGTGGTATAAGAGCATGGTTTAACACTTGGACTGGATGGGCATAATGTGTTTGTAATGCATGCATGTAGGTTGTATATGTGCTTGTTATGTATGTGTGGTGGTGGTCATTGTTACCATTGTGATGTCATGCAACAGTTGATGGTGATGTTGTCAGAATGTGTTCATCATGAATGCATGTCAGCGTTTATATGTATTGTGTATGCATGGATGTCATGCATTGTGTCTAGTTGGTGTTGTAGTTTGTGTCATCACGATGATGTTCGTATCTTATGATGCTAATATGTTGGTTGAGATAGAGCAGGAGAAGCAAGCCATAAAAGTGAGGTTGCGAGACTAGACTTCGGGGTAAGAGAAGATCGTCATATATGTTTTTATATTTAGCATGAAGTTATGTGGTTAATGGTTGTTATAAGCATTAAGGTTACTTATATGTTTGTCATTCTATTATTATGGTTACATGTATGATAAATACTAGTTGATCAATGTAGTCATATGCACCTGTGTCGGATAGTCATGAATGATAGTAACTTGTTGGTGTATGTATTATGGTCATTGCAACTGAGGTCTTGATGTTATTATGTTTTGTGCTAATTTGGATTGATCTATGTAGATGATTATGGTTATGACATTCAGGTATGAGTCAACTTAATTGTGATAGTGTGTTGTACTAATCTAGATTGATTGTGCATATGTGATTGTTATGCATAAATGGCACTTGTTTATGACCTTATGATATGAACATGTTAGCTAGTTACGGTTATGGATATCATGACCTTATTTACGTTTGAGTTGATATGTTGTGGCGTTATATCGTGCTAATCTAGATTGATTGTGCAGACAAGATAACTTCCCCTGTGATACATTAAGGTATGAGTTTGATTATGTCGTTTATTTGGTGTTTGAGTATTTGGTATCTATTATGTCATATATTTGTTGCCTGAATGTTTGATTTATTTCATGATATGAGTATGTGTTTAGAAGATTGCCTAAAGGAATGATCTTATTTCAAGACGGTTGTACTAACACATTATGTGCTAAGACGACTGATATGTACTTCAGTGTAAGTGTGTGCTAGTTGTAGTATTATGATTTTGACTATTAGTTAATTATGAAATGGTTGTTAGTCTTGGTAAAAGTTGATTTCAAATTAATAGACATGATGTCTTGATCTTTGGAACGTATGACTGACATATGTGAATAGTTGCAGGGAAACATGCTTGGTAGTAGCATGACAAGGTAATATTTGATGTTTTTATATAACTAATAGATGGGTGATGTGACAGTACATGGTAGGACTCAATTGCAGCAAGGTAAGAGTAAAAAGAAAGGAATTGGGTGAGAATTCCTTTGGCTATGTTTGGAAACTGCAATTCCAAACGAATAAATGCTTGAATATAGGAAGTCTTCTTAACCTTGATCTTGTCTGACATTATGTGTATATGTTATATTCATGAACATGTATTTGACAGGTATACTAGCTAATCTCTAGTTGTAGCTAGATTCGTCAAAGGATTGGATTCCCCTGAGAGATGGCATGAATGTGTTCAGCTACAAAGCAACATGCTTGGCACAACAAGGTAAGATAACTAGTATATTGTTATATTTATTTATGCGTTGACAATTATGTGTTTATGGTAGTATGATGTGGCGGTTTGCATGGCAAGAGACTGCCATGAAACATTGAAGAAGGATCAGGTTAAGCTTTCCCTTGAAAGCATTGGGAACCATGGGATTGATTCGTGGTGTTTGTTACTAGTCTTGTGCTTTTGGTCTTTTGTGATTTGTTTACGCTTGATTTGCGGTCTTTATTATGTTTAGTGCATGATCATGTCACTTTGTTTATGGTGTCGTATTATATTGAGTTTCATAGTTTCTTCTTGTTTGTCCTTGTTCTTACCTTTTATGTTTTGTGGGTCTTGGGAATTGGTTTGGGAAGGAGGAATGTTAATGAAGCTCATGAAGGGTTGAATGGAGCCTGATAGGTGATGCAAGGCCCAGATGAAGATCGGTGCATGTATAAGGGCAGTTGAAGGAAAGAGTATGACAACTAGTTGGATTGGTTGGGTACATTGGTGTAAATGGATAGTGGTAGTATAGTCACGAGAAAGGTGATAGAAAAGGTAAAGCAAATGGATTTGAGGTGTTAGATGCCTTGGCTATGTTGGGAACCATTGTTCTCAATGGTGTGCATGTTGTGCATGAAAAAAGAGAGTTCTCTTAAACTTAACCTTATGATATATGGTAATTATGTTGTGATCAAGATTATGTTGACGTCTATATATGTATACATGTATGTATGTATGTGTGTCGTGTCTAAGAGGGTTGTCATGGATCATGATTTTTTAATGCTAATGTTTATATGTATGTATGTATGTCATTATCTAACAAGATCATGATTGTTTTATGTTAATGATTATATATATGTATGTATATATGTATCTATGCCACTATTTGACAGGGTTGTAAGGGATCATTCTTGTGGAGGAATTATTTCTTATGCAGGTGAATGACATGAAGAGGCTCCTAGTCTTATGAGGAATCAAGTGGAAAGAGTAGCCTCAACAAATTTATGAGGTCAGTATCATTTGGATATGAGTTGATATTATGTGTTTATACTATGCCTTTGTTTACATTATGGACAAGTAACGCTGAGAGATACATCAACGAAATGAAAGTAGCATGATCCGCAACATGTTAGGATAAGCATGGATGGCAGAGAGACACTGAAAGCAAGGTTGCTTGGTAGAGACAATGTGGTTTTGGATGTGTAATGTTATTGTTGTGCATATTGTATATTCAGTGAGTGTACCTATGGTGTTGTGTGCATGTTGTATATATGGTTTGTGTGCATATTGCATATGCAGTGTTGGGTATAGATGGTGTTATGTACATGTTGGATATGCAATGATGTGTACATGTTGTATTGTGTGCATGATTGTACATGTGGTGTTGTGTGTAGGTAGTGTTCTGTATATGTCGTGCATGTGGCGTTGTGTACATGTGGTGTTGTGTGTAGGTAGTGTTCTGTATATGTCATGCATGTGGTGTTGTGTACATGTGGTGTCGTGTACATGTCGTGCATGTGCTGATGTGTACATATGATATTATGTACACGTTGTACAAGTGGTGCAATGTGCATGTGGCCCTATGTACATGTTGTGCAGGTGGTGTCGTGTACAAGTGATGTGTACACTATGTGCAGGTGATGCTATGTACATGTGGTGATGTGTACATGTTATACATATGGTACTAGTTTACATGTGGTATTGTGTGCATGCCGTACAAGTTGTGTTGCAGGCATGTGTTACTATGTATGCACATTGTGTAGTCATGGTATCGTGACATGTGCATTCATTGTGTTGAACTCTGCGTACGTATATGTATTGTGTTGTACACCGGATGTAGGTGTATGTGTTGTGTTGTACATCGGGTGTAGTTTTATGTGTTGTGTTGCATGTCGGGTGTGGGTGTATGCATTATGTGGTGTTGTACACCGTGTGTGGATATATGTGTTGTGATGTACACTGTGTGTATGTGTACATGATTGAAGAGAAGCAAAGGCACTGGGTGCTTGCTGGGTGTGGCAACTGATCCGATGTGTGTATAAAAATAACAAAGGTAGAAGTAAGGATTGATTAAAGGATAAGTATCAATATTTGATTTCAGTTTTATTATGCATGTGATCTATGATTATGATTTATGATGGTTACATGTGGTCTATGATTTTGGTTTATGATTATTGCATGTGATTCATGATTTTGATCTATGATGGTTGTGCTTTGAGCTAACTGGATGTGATATGTTTATACATGATGATTTGATCAAACAACTAGTTTGACTTGTCATGTCAAGAAGTAGACATAATTGCAGGTATACCTTATTAACAGGCTACTGATGAGGTATGATGTGAATTTGTTTCAATTTATTTTGAATCTAATGTAAATTATGTGCTTGGTATAGGAAAGCATCAATGCGCATTTGGGTGGTTGAAACCGACTACAAGAATTAGTAGCATCGGTGAAAGGAATTGGAACATGTAGAAGTATGCTGGTAAAGCACTTCGGGAGTAGGGTCATTGTGGGACACTGGCAACCAAAAGTGTCCATTGATTTCGATGAACATTTTATGGCTGGTATGATGGTTTTGAGGTAGTGATATGCCTTGGTTTCTGGACTTTTGATGCGAGGAAACTTTGTCAATGGAGGGGTCACCTGAGGGACTGTGTAGCAGAGAAGGGGATGCCCGTGAAACTTGGAAGGTTTGTGACTACGAAAAAGGAGGTGACGAGATTTCCCGAGGGACTCTGTAGCAGAGAAGGTAAGGTCGATGATGGATTTGTTTTGGCCATTCACATTGCCAGATGGAACCAGATGCAAATTGGGAGTGTGTCCTGGAAAAATGAGTCGGAAACTATTCACTGAGAGGAAAGTGGCACAAAATTGTAGAGATGGAAATTGGATGTAGTTTGACTTTGGTAATGGATTCTGGACTTCTTGGGAAGGAGGTGAATCCTGGTACTACTTTTGAGGGTAGAGATGTGAGCCTCAGATTCCCTTGTTGATTGATATGAGCATCGTATCCTTTTATTTGTTGGTTGAGCAAATGTGCATATGTGTATGTTATTGTAAATATTGTATTGAGCTAGAGTTATAGAGTTGCATAGACAGTATGATTATTTGTTGGTTGAAGTAAATGTGTATGAATGTATATGTGGTTATTATTGTAAATATTGTAATGAGTTGTGTTATAAAGCTCCAGTAAACGGTATGATTGTCATATCTTCAACAACGGTCATTGTAAATACTGCAACAAGCTGTATTATAAAACTCCATAGACAATATGTTTTGTTTTCAACAGTTGCTAGTTTATAGCTGTCTTTGAACACCGAGGACGATGTTCCCCCAAGGGGGAGGGTTATGTAACAACCCCAGTTAAAAATTAATGTAAACAAAATATAAGACCAAGATCATGGGACACATATTCCAAGTTGAATGGTGGGAAAAACATCCTAGTGGGTGTTCATTTCGATTATTATGGCTAAAGGAAATTGACAAAGGCAATGGAAAAGGCTCTGGAAAGTCATGAGGCATTAATTGGCATTTTGTTTATGAAAATAAAGGAAATTAGGATAAAAGGAAGGTGAAAGGTCATAGGTTGCGTGTGAGGAAGAAAATAAAGGAAAATTAATGGAAATTGAAGAAAATAGAGGCCTCATTAATAAAAAGGATTTTGAGGGTCAGTTCATAGATTTTTTTAATTTTTTGTTGGAGCTCTCTCTCTCTCATATTCTTGGACACTTAGATATTTATTTTAGCACTCTTGGAGGAGGGTGGAATACTTGGTATTTGGAGTAAGAAGGCAAAGGGAAGCAAAGATCAAGCAAGGAAGAGAAACATCTAGCAGCTATAATGGATTATTTGCAGGTATCGATTTGCATGTGTGATTTCCTTGCTAGTTCTGGCATGCATGGTTATGCGTATTTGTTGTTGGTTCTCTTGTTTTTATTGGCATGGGTTTTTCCAAGTGTGACAGTGTTCTTCAACCTTGCCTTTCCATTTCCGGATAACCATGGTGTGATGGGGTACTCATGTTTTGGTTGAGCTGGATTGCTGGATGGATTCAAAACTGAGTGAGGTGGTCTCTTAAAGAAAGAACACATGGCCTAGTTATCCCAGAATCATACTATGGATTACAGTAAAGCCTTCACCTAGTGACCCCTGAACCAAACTGTGGGTTGTGGTAAAGCTAAATTTTGAATCCTTGACCAGTGAATGGCGGGATATACAATAAAGCCTAGAGGTGGGCGCCCTCAATCAAGCCTAAGAATGCTTCGTCAGTGAATGACAGGATATACGGTAAAGCTTGGAGGGCAGAGTCTCGATTCGGGCCTAGTGATCCGGTGTGGATTGCGGTAAAGCCTAGAGACTAGGAGACAAGAAAATTCCTCATGGTGTAGGTGGATAAATCTGTTGGAATCCATGCTTATTTAGGGTCTAGTGATCTGATGTGGATTACGGTAAAGCCTGGTTCTATTGTTGAGGGTGAGTTGGTTTAGCCTCAATAATCCTTGGTTGATTTTTAGTTATGAGTCCCACATTCATGCTTGGAATATGGCACAAGGGTGACTGGCTAAAAGAAATATTTGGTTCAGCCAATCTATGGTCGGGTGGTTCTTGGAAGTCTCATGCCTGGTTGAATTTTGCATTCATTAATAAGAGTTTCTTTCCCTTAGTATTTCATGTGTAAATTTATTGATTTATATGTGGATTTTATGGTTGTTGTATGCTTATTATTTGTGTTGGTTATATGTTGGTTATGAGTATGTTTTATGACAGTGATAATGTATGGCTCTCATCATGTTTTGTTTTGTAAATGAATGAACAACGAGTATATTACCTAATAGATGATAATGCAGCTAATGTGATAAGGCATCAATGCTTCTTTACTAATCTCAGATAAGTATGAGACCCTTGTGCTCACATATGTTGTTATGACCTGTAGAATGCATATTTATGACATGTTTGATGAAAGGCCTGTCATGGCTAGTAGGGGTCTGTTGATGCCTCGAAATTCGTTGCACCAACATGGAGGAAAACCACCTGGTCCAGACCTTAAAGCTGTCCCTTTTTTGTTTGGAATAGTGGCTTCGATTGGTTTAACTAGGTCTAATTACCTTTTCCCATTCATTATCAGTTTTACAATATGTCTTAAATTACCAATAGCTAGGGACATTGAATCAATTCTTCTAGTTGATAAAGAAAGAAGAATGACCCTTAAGTTGTTTTTTGGAACAACCAAACCATTCTAAAGTTTTGCCTCGAAGAGAGGACTTCTAAGATAACACATGCATGATTTAACTAGTATGCAATTAATCTATCATATCTTGATTGAAGGAAAGAAGTGTTAGAGCCTAGATTTACCTTAGGCTGAAAAGGTAAGCTTCTAGGTCCACATCAAACCACGCTCAGCCTCGTAGCTAGCCCTACGAGGATAGGAGAGGGCTCTCTCCGAGTCAATCTCAGCAAAGGATAATCGATGGGGTTTGAGATGACTGAAATAGCTGCTAATTTTAGGCTAGGTATGAAGTACAAGGATTTAATTTGAGTTTTTTTGGGGGTTTTGTGTTGGAAAAAGGGAAAGGCAAATTTGGTCCGGGGATGAGGCCTAGTTTTTGCAGAGTTCTGATTGGGGCAAGGAAGGCAATTGTTTTGATACTTTGGAATGAATGAATGGATGGATCAGACTAGTGAGGAGCTAAGGAGGGCAAGAGGGTCTCAAGAATCCTCCTCAAACAGATGAAAAACATGTAAAATTAAGCAAAATTTCAAGGCAGAGCATAGCAGTCCAATGGATTCTACCTTAATCACTCATTTGTTTAATTTCAGAAGAAAAGAGAAGGGAAATGATACACATAAACATCAGTGAACTTACAATTACATAGAGAAAAACACCATCAAAACACAGAGCCACATGGATCCCAACAAGTGTTGCAAAACCATGGTCTTTCCTTAGCCAAAAATGCAGAGATAGAATGTACAATGATGTGCCAAGCAATCCCAAGTGTCCAACCATGAAAATGACTTAGAAATTACATAATACAGACAAGCCAAACCCATTCCCTTGCCTCTAGGGGTCGAGCTCATCATTCCAGGAGTTGTTTGAACCAATTCTAAACAAGGAACTGAAATATAGGCAATCAAACAACTTGCCTCTATATGCTAGGAAACTGATTCATTCATTTAATTTTCACTTTTTAGTGAATGAATCCTCTAGAACAAGTAAAAATGTGCCAATATTACATCATGGTCATCAAATTACATCATGGTAGATCAATAGTTACATCAAAAAGTAAAATTAGTCAAAACTAGGGGAATTTCCGAGCTAAAGAGTGAAAAATAGGCCAAAATTCTCTATGCGCCACGCCCAAAATCTCTATGCATAGCGCAACGCTGGAGCTGATTTTGAGGCCCTTCCCAAAGTCCAAATTGAGCTCATGATAGCTCGTTGGAAAACCCTGCCTGTCTACTTTCCAAGCCAAGTGGAATTTCTGGATTTGGATGTCATTTTCCCCTCCAAAACTTCAATCTCCCATGACTGGTTCCTGTGTGCGGAAAAAGTGGCAGAAAGGCCATTTTCAAGGTGTTTTTGACCCTTTAAGCCACCCAGAACTTGATGAAATCTCTCGACCATTCCTGAGCATGCATAATTTATCATAAAAAGCCCAAAAATATCAAGTTTTCCTCCAGAAGATTTCCCAATCATAAGCGTGCGCCAAGTGGCGCTACGCATTGGGCAGGAAAACCTGTTTTGAAGCCAAAAAATTCAAAATTGACAAAATTTTCTCCAAATTCCTTGAAATTTTGGCTATAGGTCCCCAATCAAGTACCATGCTCAACCAAAGAAGTTTCGGCCAAGATTCGGAGTTGATCATGCATTTTGCGATGTGTCAGTGTTCTCCTGGTGCATGCAGTTCAGTGGCGGAATCACTGTCTTGTTCGTATGATGAATCTGTGTCCGTCATGGTGTTGCAATGTGTATGACAAGTGTATGTTTGATTGGTTGAAAATGAGAAATGAAGAATTGATGTCTTTGTCTCCAAATGCCAAATATGCCAAAGGGAAATGAGGGACTGTGAGAAATATGGAACAGTGGGTATAATGGAGTGAGGGAAAGGGTATGGTTCAATCAAGTGAAGTTTGCAATGTGAGGACAATCACTTGATTGTGTTTTAGGAATGTGAGGTTTGGGGATTTAGGAATTTTGCAAATGATATGAGAAAAAGAGAGTAATAGAGTATGGTAGGGTTTAGGGATAGGAAAATAGGACTTTAGAAATAAGTGATTTTGGGATGTAGAGGAACAGGGGATTTAATAGGGATGATGGGTTTAAGGTGAGGGGAAGAATCAACACGGTGAAGGGGAAAAGGATTCTTTGGCACCAAGACACCAAAACACAACCCTAAGGAGCAGCTTTAAATAAAGAAATAAGGTTTGCAATTTGACATCACAAACTCTCATAATCCACTTCAATGAGCATCAAACATGTTAATGACAATTTCATAAACTTCTTGGAGCGAGAAGAACCAAGTGGATTGGAGTTTTTTGGAAACAAATGACAAAAATTTGGGTTTTGTCTTTGTGCGCCGCGCAACATGCTCAATACCTCGTGCCCCACCTATGCGTCGTGCCCCACCTATGTGTCGCGCCCATGTTATTTTACACTGGGTTTTGAGGCCCAATGTGCCGCGCCTCACGAGTGCGCCGCGACACTCAACCTATGCGCCGTGCTCTGCAACTGCAACACATTTTCGGCCTTCAACGTGATTTCTTCACTCCTCCATGATTTATCTTGGTTTCACTGATGTATCTTGGCATGAAATTGGACTATTGGAACACAAACATATCCCTTATGACAGGGATTTTGATTTTTGATTTGGGCACACCCACTTTTGCAATTTTTTAAACCTTTGACACTTCACTCTAACTCTATTTGGCTTCCTTTATGATTTTCGGGCTGATGATGAACTTCTTTGTCGACTTTGCAGGAATAGATGGCTAGAATTTCGACAAAGGTGACCAGGGTTGCGCCTGGAGATTTTAACAACTGAAAAACTTTGGAAAATTACATGATATTTATTACAAAGGACAAAATGACAATTTTCAAGTCATGATCAAAGATTGCGATGATGAAATTTGCGATGAAAACTTATTATGAAACCTCCCTCATGCGTCTGATGGCATTATTGGACACTTAAAAAAAAACAAAACCTTAGACCTAATGACTGAAATGACTTTTTGCTGACCAAGAAACCATCCATGACTATGAATGACTGTAAAATTGATTTTGATGAACTTTGATGATCAGACACGAACCAACAGATACATGACATGAGGGAAATTGAAACACAAAAACCATCCGTCAGAGAATCGATGCTTCTAATGGAATGCAACTAACCGGATGAATGAGACACCTAAAAATGAAATGCAACAAAGAGTTTTTGATCTCTGACGGAGGTATGACTATACCGACTCTAACAAGAAGAATCCTTCTCCCAATCAAGAGCTGATTTATTAAAAGAAAACATTAAGGAATTGAAGTAAAAATGAAGGAATTAAATCAAGGAGACATTTCTCGAGATCTGGCTCCTTGTTAATCTAAATACTAACAATCAAGCACTTAGTAAATAGTTACACAAGTATTTGATAGAAGTATACTCAATCCCTAAGGTATTTGCATATAAGAACTATTTATTTCCCGGGTTTACTTGTTATTTGAATGCAATCTAAAATGGTTGTCTTTAGTACATGGTAATAGAAATTAATCATATACTAAAAGAAATGAAAAATTTTAATTTAATTATTGTAATTAAAAAATTAATTAAAAGAATTGTTAAAGCATGTATCGCCATCCAAATAAAATAACAATTTGTTGCTAGATGTATTGATAAATTACAGCACTAGCATATTTAGAAATAAGATGATGCTGAATTGTGTTAATAATATACATATAACATACAAATGGAAAGATGGAATGAATGTAAATTATACAAAACAGAACATTAAAACATTGATAAAAATACCTGATGTATCACATTCCTTTTGTAAAATTCACAGTCTCGATCCTTTTCTTCATCTCAAAGCTCTCCAAAAGTACAAAAATGCAAGTAGCTGAAGCTTCTTTAAGTAAAAGAAAAAGAATTCAAATCTTATTATTCTATTAAAAAGACTAATAGGTATAATGCAAGCCTCAAAGGATTTTTTTGTTGAATTCTGGACCCGACCCAGTCTATTAAGATAGACTCAGAGATACAAAAATGCAAGCCCCCAAGGCTTTCTTTCTCAAATCACACACTTTTTATTAGATCCATTAAATGGGTTTAAATAGCAATACAAATTTAAAAAAAAATTGCATGTATGCGCACGACATTGAGGAAATTAATGGAATCCCTCGAATCTTGAAAAAAATAAAATAAAACAGTTTTCAAAGATAATATTTTGAAGTGCCATTCTGGCTAATTGGCCTCATATTTCGATCATAGGATCCTCGCATTTGCAGATTATGTGGGTCTGATCTGCTTCTTTCTCTGCGCAACTTTCTCCTCTTCATTTTCTTCGCTGTCGAATTCTTCATTTATACATGGAAGTCGATAAACGATGGATAAGCAAACATAAATCAAGACTGTGCTTTTCAGAAGAAAAAAAAGAAGAAGATAAGATCGAATGAAAATATATGGGTTGTTTATTTAAATTGCAATCACATTGGAATCGAGGACAGAGTCCAACATGATCGCAATACATTAGAGCGGGTATGAACCACATCACAATCAGATCTGAAACAGGGACTATATTAAAACAATTGCATTAAAAAAGGGAGCATTCCTTATCAAGATCAAATCATAATCACAATGGAAAAAATCGAATTGCAGTCGCAATTAATCAAGGAGCAGAACCTATCCTTATCACAATCACACTTTAAATGGAGGCAGAAATAACATGAGGCCTGTCGATTTTGCGATTGCAATATCACAATCGCGGAAGACCGGGGATAGGCTGATTGCAATCAGATCAACAGAGCGGCACAACACTAACAATCCCAAAAGATTTGTGGTTTGCGATCTGCAGGATGATGTAAGGGATGATATCATAGTGACGTCACGGGTGACATGACATCTGACATGGATCTGACATCATTGATGATGTCATATCGCAATTAACATGAGGCAAGAGGCATGACTCTTGGAACTTTTGCGATTGCGCGAACACGTGGAATGTACTAACTAGAATTTATAATCTCATCGGGTCCAAAATATCGCAAATCACACTAGGAAGGGGCAGAGTGCTTGGCATTTGGAATTTGCAATAACCACGAACACGGGGGATTTATGGACTGGAGTGAATAATCTCGTCAAGTCTGTTAGGATATTCCGACACATCGGAATAGTTAAGTATAACTTGGTTTGGTATAGAGTTAGGTAAAGTGTGTTTCTTTACTATGTACTTTTGTAACTTACAATCCGACGGTCACGATATGTAGTGATCCGACGGTTCATTCTCTCCTCGGTATTACTGACACTTGATCCGTGGCTTAACACTCGATTGGTCAATATCTATATTAAAGAGCTGGAGGGTCATTTGTAGTTACTATTCACGAGAGAAGCTTATGTAAATTTTCATTATTTTATTAATAAATTGCCTGAAGTGGCCGCGTTGGCTCAAGCCGTGGACTGTTTCCCTCTTTGAGGGTTTTAACCACGTCAAAAATACTGGTGTATTGATCTGTGATCTGTTTGTGAGCGGTGTCCTTTAGTGTTTTGTTTGAGGAACTTACCCTGTAAATTCCTACATGGTATCAGAGCTATTTGAGAGCCGCGTCCGTTGGTGATCCAAATCTGAAGCCGGTAGAACTGTATTTGACTTCCATTTCCTAGATCTATTGTTTCTGACTGCTTTCAGGCCGAGAGGACTGCTCTGTTGTGTTAGGAGCATCAGTTCCAGTGAGGAACCCCTTTCGTTTCATGCGAAAAGGTTTTTGGTAGCCCTAGCTACGTCATTTTTAAGATTTGGAGGTATACAGTGTTTATTTGCAGTTTCTAGTTATTTTTCTCTCTGTTTATTATTTCGGTTT
>APFE030907743.1:0-14008 GCA_000404065.3 Pinus taeda | reverse complement strand
ATAAATCGACTAGCATCAATACCCTCCCCCCAACAACATCTCAAAATAGAACCATACAATTGCCATTCCTAGAGTCTTAATGGTGTTGATGTTTGTAACTTGGGTAGGTACTTTTTGCATAGGCCTAAGTTTTTATACGCGTACAAAAGTCGCCCAAAGTCTCCTTATGACACTTGAGCTACTTGCTCAAGTGTGAGCAAGTTGTTATGTAGCTGATCCTAAATCTAATTTAGGAAAAACACATAATTAATTATGGTGGCTATTGAGCCATTAATCTCATTCATTGATCTTAAGTGAGGTGAGATATAATGTCAATCTTCAATCACTTTGGAGATTAGGGTTAGGGATTTAACTCAATGTTATAAAAGCAAGACAAAGTAGAGGAGAAAGACACCATACAATAGTACAAGACATTGAGAGAGATGTTCAGTGGGAAGTGGAAGACTTCCATTTTACTGTGTTGGGTTCGAGGAAAGTGTAAAAGTGCAACATGAAAGATTGAGATTAGTGAAGGAGATTGAGGACAAATCCAGGTTATGATGTAATTTTGTTTGCTTTAGTTTGGCCATTATCCCAACATGGCAACTCAAGTAGGTTTTGATTGAGTTATTAATGAAGAACCGATTTTGTTGGGCATGTCATATGTGATTGAGATTAGTGTAATTTTGCTTCTTTGAATTGTGTAAAGAATCTAGTTGTGCATTTATTTAGTAGATATGTAATCTACTAGGTTAATAAAGTGATGGGTGCTAAGTTCACGAGAAATTTAACATGGTATCAAAGTTTGAAACTCCGAGAATTGATCTTTGAATCATGTAGGAAGCTAGCTTTGTATAGGGACATTGGAACCATGCTTGAGTTTGATCATATGAGGCATAAAACTTTTTCAAGCCAACAAGGTCTTGTAGAGGTTGTATGACATATGACAACTGAATAGGGTTTGCCAATTCAGTGGATCACCATTTGAAGTGGCTGATAAGCCAACTGCCAGCCAACCCACCTAGTTGTCCATAACAAGGGAGTAATTTGCAAGCATAGACCGAAGGTCGACCAACAGTAGGGCACAGACATATAAGTAAAAAGGTTGAGGCGCAACCATTATAGCAGAATCATGCATGGATTACAGACAAGGTGAGGTCACTTTGTACCTAGGGACAAAAGAAGCTCATGTTGTGGGAGTGTGTAGTTGCCAAATGGAAGAAGTGTTGAGGGTGTGGAGCACCAACAATCGGGAAAGAACACGATAGAGACGGGTGATAGGGCTTGGGATGTGAGGCAGAGTGGTCAATTGACGACATAATGCAATGATAGAGGAGATTGCCAGGGATGCACATGTGGGCAGAAAACAAGCAACCAAGAGTAGAATTGGAGTTGTTGCTTAAGCTCTGGTTAGTGACAATCAAAACAAACCCTTGTAAAGGAGAACAATTGTTGGTAGCATAGGCTAAGTTGAATGATGTAGTAGTCCTTCAAGAATGATGGTTACATTGTTTACTAACAATGTAACCTCTGAGAGCTTTAGTTGACTATTATTGTTCTCAAAATAACAATGAATCTACTTTATAGTGGACATGGGTAGCATGCAAATATATTTGTTTGTATGTGTCAAGTAGATGATCTTTGGTATGAATGAAAAGAAAAGATATTCTAAATAGCACAATGCTCTAGAAAAAATTATAGTTGTTTGGAAAATACAAAGATGAAAGTATGGAGACGAATTTCCTCTAAGGAATATATTCTTTTAACTATGAATTTTCCTTCTCAACTTGTAGGATTATTTTTTAATAAACATTCAATGATTAAATATTGTATCAAAAAACCAAGTAAGACTGGACAAAAAACCAAGTAAGATTGGACAAAATATAAGATTGGACAAAATATACTAAATGTTAGAAGAAAAAAGTAAAAAATTCTTTAAAACCACACAAACTATCATAACAAAAAAAACTTTATATGAAATTTTTTAAACAAATAGATCCAATAACAAAATAAGATATATTATCTCACTCATTATATAATTAAAGAGATATATTATCTCCTCTTATATAATTAAAGAAGAAAACCGATAATTCTTGATAGTTTATTTTTTCAAAGTCTATACTGATGATTCTCGATAGTTTATTTTTAACGTCTATAGAACATTATAATAAAAAAAGTTAAATACAATAAAATGTACACATTCAAATAAATCTATATATATATATATATTGGCTTTAGTTTCTTTGAGATGTTAAAAATGCATAAATTAAACAATATACAAATATATTATCTCACTCCTTATATAATTAAAGAAGAAAACCGATAATTCTTGATAGTTTATTTTTTCAAAGTCTATAGAACATTATAATAAAAAAAGTTAAATACAATAAACATTATAATAAAAAAAGTTAAATACAATAAAATGTACACATTCAAATAAATCTATATGTATAGTGGCTTTAGTTTCTTTGAGATGTTGAAAATGCATAAATTAAACAATATACGAATGAAAAGGAACATATTTCTAATGTACATTTACAAATTGAGTTGACATCATCTTCACCTTCGGTTTCAAATCACATTAAATGAGGAAATAGTTTAAAGTATAGATGAAGTGGTTTTTTTCACTAGAATTTGGGGTTTCAATTCCAGGGAAGATTGTAATTTTTTTTATTAAAATATATATTTTGAATGTATAAATGGATTCAATTCACTCAAAAAATTAGGGCATTGGAATTCTACATATTAAACAACTCAAACTCAGGCTTTAAAAAATCGTTAACAAATTTCAGATAAAATTAACTAGAAACAATGCCTCAAAGAGTCATTTTCCTTTATTAATTATAAAACACATTAAATTTCATTTAGTATTGAAAAAGGTGAAATATAACTTTGAATATAAAAATCTCTGATTTTCAATAAAAAAAATTAAAACTTGAAGACTAAATATATTGAACGTGTTAAGATAGAAATAGAGAAATATAATGGCGATCACTCCTTCATCAATAACCTTGTAGTATTAGTTGCTAACGGCCAAAATAAGAGGATCAGAAAATGCCTGTGCTAAGATTACTTAATGTACTTTGAAGTGATATGGAGAGAATTTCAGGAGAAGGTTATAGACATTGTGGTAAACTGTGATCCACTCCTTTAAAGGTTGATCAAGTGTTTTATTTTTGGATAATTGAGGTAGGGAATCTTTAAACGCATATATATTCATTCCTTTAAATGAAAAGTTGGAAGTTATTTTGTTCACATCCTCTTCTTCTATCATTTGTATTCACACCAACTTTTTGTGTATGTCAATGTTTGGATTCGACTTTGTATTACTCAAATGGTTTTGACATGCAATTTTCTTTTAATTTTTGTAATTGTGATAAGACTTGGGTTAAATATATCACTGACTAGAGAACTCATTTATGATTATTGTGAGCTTATATTCATGTGTACGGTGATCTTTATTTGGAAAGTTTCAAATCTTTAATCACGAGAAATGATGGTTTTTGGGCTAAGGGTTATTGCTTTGAGATTTGTATTAGGGTGTTATGGGTGATTTGGCATTCTCATCAGGGTTGTTAATCTTTATTTCACCAATTTTCTCAAATTCACCGCTCATAGACACTCATACATGACATCAATTAATGTCTCTGTACCATACCTCCTAGCTCTCAACAATTGAGTTAATCCCTTGGGGTTTGAAGGTTACAAACAATTTGTTGTTTCATTGTTCTTGTTCATATTTTTCACATTTATATCTAGTTAAATGTTTGGTGATACACTTGTTGTGCATTTTCCCTCTATGTTTCACCCTAATTCATGGCTAAAACCCTCTTAGATTCTAACCATGGCACCCCTTATCCATTTTAAGGCCATTTGAGGTGAGATAGTAGAGGCATGCGATGAATGTGCATACTTGTTCCACCAGGGCAGCTAGTGGGATTTCCTTTCCTTTAGTTGTTTCAAGGTTATAGTAAATGGGTTGTTAAAGATTTTTCCTCTTCTTTTGATAAAAATAAATCCTAAGTGGGTGATCTAGATTTGGTTACAAATGTTGATTTAAATGCAACATCTACTCATCTCACCTTTGAGGGAGAGAAATGGTCTAAAAATTGCGCAATGTGTGACATTTCCTGGAGGCAACTTATCGTCAATAAATATTGTGTATATCATGTGAAAGGTATGACAATTTCCTCTTTGAAATCTAAATGGCGTAATTTAGTGCTTTTGTTGCATCAATATGTTACTTGTGAAGGGTGACATAATCTGTTTTTTATTTATCATAAAAGGTTGTTATAGTTATTTCTCATCCATAAACATAATTTTCCCTTTTTATCTATATAAAATCCTAATTAAAATGTCCTTCACTTACCATTCATGTTGCAAGAACTCTTAAAGATCACTCTTTCATCACAGTTTCATTTATTCTAGGTAGACACGATTTGGAAAAGACAGGGGATGAATATGATCATTTCCGAGACTGAAATAGTTTTGGAAAACCCCAATTACCTAAGTATTATAATTCCTCATGTATTTGTTCACATAACCCTTCGTTAGAAAGTCTTGTTCAATAACCTTATCATCATTCATTATACAATGATTGTGAAGAATCGTTTCATGAAGCAAACCCTTGTGTTTCAAATGATAATAACGTTGAAACCCTCAGACCTACTATTGTTTTCTTAACTAGAAGCATGAGAAAGGGTACTTGTCTGTTATATGGAATTAGAATAGGAATTTAAGGATAAAAGAGAAGTGAAACCCTCCAGGGTAAGTCTTCGGCCCAAAATTGTACCTAAAGAACTTGCACATGAAGAAGACATCAATCAATCAGAACAGAACCCTCAATCTAAAGTTAAGATTAAAAATTTCAGAGGAAAATATCTTGAGCAACACGAAATAGACACTAGAATACTCCTAGAATCGATGAGTTTGTCCATATCAAGTTTCATCTTGAAACCTTTCCAAAAATAAATAGGCCATAGGTCCAAAATAATTTGAGATTTTTGTGTTGATGTCACTTGTTGTGATGACAATCCTCCAACCAACATCCATTCGAATGAGCCTAAATTAAGAACATATATTGGTACTAGCAATACTTACTCATTGTCCCATGCCTTGAAAAGTGTATTAGTCAGCTTCTCCATTAAAATAAGAAACTTAGAACTTCAATTCAAGCTAAGAAAACACTCAGGGAACATAAATCTTCTAGTACTAAAAATAAATCTCAGTCTAAAGATATGCATGTTATTACCAAGTTATCTACAGTGAAAGTAGTTATATCTTCTAAAGTAGATGCTTATCATCGTGATAAGTAATGAATTTATTGCTATCTATGATTGGGATTTTTGAATTTCTCAAGGTATTTTTCTATTTTGATTTAGTTTACTAAATTTAAAAAAGGGAAATTATTGAATCCCCTCTTGTTGTCCATATAAATGTCTAATTTAAGGCTTCTTGTTTGTAACAAGTCCTCCATATTGACTAGTTGATGACCTTAGATTACATAATGGAGGATAACTAAGGTATAAAGGAGAGAAGTCATAAAGAGTAAATCTAGGTCATAAAGGAGACATGTAATGACCTCAATGGTTACATTGTACATTTTTCTTATCGTGGATAGAGTATTTTAGAATAAGCTTCCCACAATTTTAATTTAATTATTAACAATTATTAGGTGAATGGTGGAGATTTAACCTCCATGGAATATACTAGAATATTTATATTAGTATTCACATATCAAGGTTAATTATGCTCTTTTAATTAATTGATCTCAAATTGTTTAATTAAAGAGAATATCATATCAAAATATTCCATATTGGACAACATGTGCTATTAATAAACCATGGTATTGGTGCATAGTATTGTAAGAAGAGCTCTTTATTGGAGTTAAGAATTTTTGTGGTACAGTGGGGATAATAATTTAAAATAAATTTATACTTTAGTTAAATTTTATGATTCTTTTTTATCTAGGTAATGAGAGATGTAAAATGGGTTAAGTGTATTCGATGCTTATGATGGATTAATGTGTATACAAGTTATTTAATTTATATGGTTGCACTCGTTAAAATAAAGTTGGTAAAAGTTCTTATTATGGGGCATGTAGTCTTGTTGAGTTGTTTCTTGTAATATGGCATTGATGTGAAATACAACATCAAAACCATGGGTAAAGACAATGGAACCTTTGATATTTTTGGTAAACATCACTTTATGTATAAATATGAAATTGTTCTCAAAATAACAATGAATCTACTCTATAGCGGACATGCATAGCATGAAAATATATTTGTATATGTCAAGTACATAATCTATGGTATAGTGAAAAGGAATAATATTTAAATTATGTAGTGTTGTCTAATAAATTATAGTTGTTTGGAAAATGCAAGGATGTACGTTTGGAGAACAGTTCGTAAGGAATACATTCTTTTTACTATCCTAGGATAAACTTCTAGTTGTTAAATATTGTTCGAAAACTAAAAAAACATTAAGAAAATATTTCTAACATTACAAAAAAAAGGGAGGAAGGCAAAACAAGAAGCAAAAGACAATATAAATTCTTTGTAAGCTTCAAACCATACAAAGTAAAGTGTGCATGTTATTTTGAGAAGAAAACTCTATACTAAAAAAATTTAAACACACAAATCGAATAACCAAAATAAGATAAATTGTCTGACATGTTATTTTGAGATGAAAACTCTATACTAAAAAAATTTAAACACACAAATTGAATCACCAAAATAAGATAAATTGTCTCACTACTCATACAATTAACAAAAAGAGGTAAACACATGAGTAATTCACTATAAAATTTATTTTCAAATACTTAAAACCATTAGTAGTAAAGTAGTTTAAAATATTTAAATTATCAATATTAAAAAAATAAAATATAACACATTTTTAATAAAAAATTTACATCCTAGCACAATTATATAAATTAAATAGCTAGTAAATATTAATAATTATCAATCCATAATAGACATTAAAACATTTACTTCATAATACATCTCCCGTTGTTAAAATTTAAAAAATTATGAAATAAACTATATTATTATTATTACTATGGAAAGTTAAATGTATATTCATTTCAAATGCGTGGAAAAAGATTTATATCCACTTTATTAAGGAGTTTCTTAATCTATAAATAGACTATGTTACAATATCATGGGCCAGAACCATGGCTTCTCAATATCACATGCCCAAAAAATCATAACTCATTTCATATGAAGCTTGCTCATATGATATTTGGTTAATTAATCAATCTAACTAAAAAGACAAAAAAAAAGTAACTACTTTGCACATAAATCTAAGTCTTTGATTTGTGTATACTATTAAAAAAATTATAGAATATTCAATAAGCCTACCATAAATTTAATAATAATTAATAATTAAATTGAAATGTTGTAATCCCTATTTTAAAAGAAACATGTTTATCCTTCATTTCATCTTAAAAGTTACCCATCATATTGGTTATTAATGAGTATAACAACTAAAATATAAGTTCAAATCGAAAAATTTATGATTTTAAATTAAAAACTAAAATAAAACTTTGAAGACAGTACATTATATTGAATGCAAGGAGAGAGAAATAAAGATATATAAGGAGCTGTCTCTATAATCACTACTTCTGCAATTAACTTTGTAATATTAATTGAATTGGTGATAGCCAAAACAGTAGTACCAGAAAAGGCGTGCGCCAATAGTACATAAAGTATTATTTACTGAGTATCAAAGATTTGCCTTAAATTCAAATTCAAGCGTGAAGATTTCAAATTTGCACCGAACCTGGATAGATGATGTGAAGACAAATTCTTGAAAATAATCTCAATCTTTTACCCAACTGCTTTGCTCGAGAATTTCAAGAAAAGCATCTCAGTCAAATTCAAATTCAAATTCAAGCGTGAAGATTTCAAATTTGCACCGAACCTGGATAGATGACGTGGATGGGAAGAGAAATTTTTGAAAATAATCTCAATGTTTTTCCCAAATGCTTTGCACGAAAATTTCAAGAAAAACATCTTAGGCAAATTCAAATTCAAGCGTGGACATTCCAAATTTGTACCGAACGTGGATAGATGACGTGGATGTGAAGAGAAATTATCTCAGTTTTTTACCCAACCGCTTTGCAGGAAAATTTCAGGAAAAACATCCTAGGCAAATTCAAATTCCAAATTTGTACCCAACGTGGATAGATGACGGTACCAAACGTGGATGTGAAGAGAAATTCTTGAAAAGAATCTCAATCTTTTACCCAAGTGCTTTGTACGAGAATTTTAAGAAAAGCACATTCCAAATTTGTACCGAACTGGATGTGAAGAGAAATTCTTGAAAAAGCATCTCAGGCTTTTTTGTTATAGACGTTGATTCGCTCCTTTAACCGATCACAACTTTTTTGAGATACACGTTGATCTGGTCCTTTAATCTTCATCCTCCTTTTGTAGCGAAATTTTTTCTGCCGGGTCGTCTTTTTGTTTTGTACCTTGTAGCTTTTGATAATCCTCACTGTCGATCTTCACTGAAGGGTTACCACTTTGTATGCACTCTCAGATTCTTGTTCTCCTCCACGAACATGCAACGACCGAAGCGACGTATGGGTAATGGCAGACGTTCGTGTGTAAGGATTAAATACCTTGCCAAACGTGAGCCCTGCTACCGACTCTGGGGAACTGATTGTGACCATCTGTCTATCAAAGTGGTCACGTAGCCAGCCGTGTAGGAAAGAAAGGTTGACAGAGGACTTCACCCATGTCTTGGTTTAGAAGCGGAAAAACATGTAGGGCTTTTCTGGATTTAAATCGATCACATCATTTTGGAAGTGTTCTCTCTCGTGTATGTCAATGTCTGTGTAGCTGTGACTCTGTGTTGGTTCCTCTATTTTTGTCTATATTGTCTCTGTGTTGTGTGCATGTACCATGTAGCTTTTGATGGAGAACAGCCGAGTTGTTTCATCTTTTGCATTTGCAGTAAAAGTGATTCCTCGTGTGTAGCTGTGACTCTGTGTTGGTTCTCTGTTTCTGTTTATATTGTCTCTGTGTTGTGTGCCCGTACCATGTAGCTTTTGATGGAGAAGAGTCGACTCTTCTCCATCAAAAGCTACATGGTACGGGCACACAACACAGAGACAATATAAACAGAAACAGAGAACCAACACAGAGTCACAGCTACACACGAGGAATCACTTTTACTGCAAATGCAAAAGATGAAACAACTCGGCTGTTCTCCATCAAAAGCTACATGGTACATGCACACAACACAGAGACAATATAGACAAAAATAGAGGAACCAACACAGAGTCACAGCTACACAGACATTGACATACACGAGAGAGAACACTTCCAAAATGATGTGCTCGATTTAAATCCAGAAAAAGCCCTACATGTTTTTCCGCTTCTAAACCAAGACGTGGGTGAAGTCCTCTGTCAACCTTTCTTTCCTACACGGCTGGCTACGTGACCACTTTGATAGACAGATGGTCACAATCAGTTCCCCAGAGTCGGTAGCAGGTCTCACGTTTGGCAAGGTATTTAATCCTTACACACGAACGTCCGCCATTACCCATCCGTCGCTTCGGTCGTTGCATGTTCGTGGATGATAACAAGAATCTGAGAGTGCAGACAAAGTGGTGACCCTTCAGTGAAGACCGATAGTGAGGATTATCAAAAGCTACAAGGTACAAAACAAAAAGACGACCCGACAGAAAAAATTTTGCTACAAAAGGAGGATGAAGATTAAAGGACCAGATCAACGTGTATCTCAAAAAAGTTGTGATCGGTTAAAGGAGCGGATCAACGTCTATAACAAAAAAGCCTGAGATGTTTTTTCAAGAATTTCTCTTCACATCCAGTTCGGTACAAATTTGGAATGTGCTTTTCTTGAAATTCTCGTACAAAGCACTTGGGTAAAAGTTTGAGATTCTTTTCAAGAATTTCTCTTCACATCCACGTTCGGTACCGTCATCTATCCACGTTGGGTACAAATTTGGAATTTGAATTTGCCTAGGATGCTTTTCCTGAAATTCTCCTGCAAAGCGGTTGGGTAAAAGACTGAGATAATTTCTCTTCACATCCATGTCATCTATCCACGTTCGGTACAAATTTGGAATGTTCGCGCTTGAATTTGAATTTGCCTTACGATGCTTTTCTTGAAATTCTCGTGCCAAGCATTTGGGTAAAAAATTGATTTTTTTTTTCAAAAATTTCTCTTCCCATCCACATCATCTATCTAGGTTCGGTGCAAATTTGAAATCTTCACGCCTGAATTTGAATTTGAATTTGAATTTGACTGAGATGCTTTTCTTGAAATTCTTGTGCAAAGCAGTTGGGTAAAAGATTGAGATTATTTTCAAGAATTTGTCTTGACATCCACGTCATCTATCCAAGTTCGGTGCAAATTTGAAATATTCACGCTTGAATTTGAATTTAAGGCGAATCTTTGATACTCAGTAAATAATACTTTATGCACTGTTGGCGCACACCTTTTCTGGTACTACGGTTTTCGCTGTCGCCAATTCAATTAATATTACAAAGTTAACTGCAGAAGTAGTGATTGTAGAGACAACTCCTTATATATCTTTATTTCTCTCTCCTTGCATTCAATATAATGTACTGTCTTCAAAGTTTTATTTTAGTTTTTAATTTAAAATCATAAATTTTTCGATTTGAACTTATATTTTAGTTGTTATACTCATTAATAACCAATATGATGGGTAACTTTTAAGATGAAATGAAGGATAAACATGTTTCTTTTAAAATAGGGATTACAACATTTCAATTTAATTATTAATTATTATTAAATTTATGGTAGGCTTATTGAATATTCTATAATTTTTTTAATAGTATACACAAATCAAAGACTTAGATTTATGTGCAAAGTAGTTACTTTTTTTTTGTCTTTTTAGTTAGATTGATTAATTAACCAAATATCATATGAGCAAGCTTCATATGAAATGAGTTATGATTTTTTGGGCATGTGATATTGAGAAGCCATGGTTCTGGCCCATGATATTGTAACATAGTCTATTTATAGATTAAGAAACTCCTTAATAAAGTGGATATAAATCTTTTTCCACGCATTTGAAATGAATATACATTTAACTTTCCATAGTAATAATAATAATATAGTTTATTTCATAATTTTTTAAATTTTAACAACGGGAGATGTATTATGAAGTAAATGTTTTAATGTCTATTATGGATTGATAATTATTAATATTTACTAGCTATTTAATTTATATAATTGTGCTAGCATGTAATTTTTTTTATTAAAAATGTGTTATTTTTATTTTTTAATATTGATAATTTAAATATTTTAACTCTACTTTAATACTAAAGATTTTAAGCATTTGAAAATAAATTTTATAGTGAATTACTCATGTGTTTACCTCTTTTTGTTAATTGTATGGGTAGTGAGACAATTTATCTTATTTTGGTGATTCAATTTGTGTGTTTAAATTTTTTTAGTATAGAGTTTTCATCTCAAAATAACATGTCAGACAATTTATCTTACTTTGGTTATTCGATTTGTGTGTTTAATTTTTTTAGTATAGAGTTTTCTTCTCAAAATAACATGCACACTTTACTATGTATGGCTTGAAGCTTACAAAGAATTTATATTGTCTTTTGCTTCTTGCTTTGCCTTCCTCCCTTTTTTTGTAATGTTAGATATATTTTCTTAATGTTTTTTTAGATTTTAAATAATATTTAACAACTAGAAGTTTATCCTAGGATAGTTAAAAGAATGTATTCCTTACACGAACTGTTCTCCAAATGTGCATCTTTGCATTTTCCAAACAATTATAATTTATTAGACAACACTACATGATTTAAATATTATTCATTTTCACTATACCATAGATTTTGTACTTGACATATACAAATATATTTGCATGCTATGCATGTCCACTATAGAGTAGATTCATTGTTATTTTGAGAACAATTTCATATTTATACATAAAGTAATGTTTACCAAAAATATCAAAGGTTCCATTGTCCTTACCCATGGGTTGATGTTGTATTTCACATCAATGCCATATTACAAGAAACAACTCAACAAGACTACATGCCCCAAAATAAGAACTTTTACCAACTTTATTTTAACGAGTGCAACCATATAAATTAAATGACTTGTATACACATTAATCCATCATAAGCATCAAAAACACTTACCTCATTTTACATCTCTCATTACCTAGATAAAAAAGAATCATAAAATTTAACTAAATTATAAATTTATTTTAAATTATTACCCCAATGTACCACAAAAATTCTTAACTCCAATAAAGAGCTCTTCTTACAATACTATGGGCCAATACCATGGCTTATCAATAGCACATGTCCAATATGGAATATTTTGATATGATATTTTCTTTAAGTAAACAATTTGACATCAATTAATTAAAAGAGCATAATTAACCTTGATATGTGAATACTAATATGAATATTCTAGTATATTCCATGGAGGTTAAATCTCCACCATTCACCTAATAATTGTTAATAATTTAATTAAAATTGTGGGAAGCTTATTCTAAAATAGCCTATCCACGATAAGAAAAATGTACAATGTAACCATTGAGGTCATTACATGTCTCCTTTATGACCTAGATTTACTCTTTATGACTTCTCTCCTTTATACCTTAGTTATCCCCAATTATGTAATCTAAGGTCATCAACTAGTCAATATGGAGGACTTGTTACAAATAATAAGCCTTATATTCGACACTTATATGGACAACAAGAGAGGGCTGCTATAATCTCAGGGATCCTACATTTTCCCTTTTTTAAATTTATTAAACTAAATCAAAATAGAAAAATACCTTGAGAAATTCAAAAATCTCGATCGTAGATAGCAATAAATTCATTACTTATCACGATGATAAGCATCTACTTTAGAAGATATAACTACTTTCATCGTCGATAACATGGTAATAACATGTGTATCTTTAGACTGAGATTTATTTTTAGTACTAGAAGATTTATGTTCCCTAGAGTGTTTTCTTAGCTTGAATTGAAGTTCTAAGTTTCTTATTTTAATGGAAAAGCTGACTAATACACTTTTCAAGGCATGGGACAATGAGTAAGTATTGCTAGTACCAATATATGTTCTTAATTTAGGCTCATTCGAATGGATGTTGGTTGGAGGATTGTCATCACAACAAGTGACATCAACACAAAATCCCCAAATTATTTTGGACCTATGGCCTATTTATTTTTGGAAAGGTTTCAAGATGAACCTTGATATGGACAAACTCATCGATTCTAGGAGTATTCTAGTGTTTATTTCGTGTTGCTCAGGATATTTTCCTCTGAAATTTTTTAATCTTAACTTTAGATTGAGGGTTTTCTTATGATTGATTGATGTCTTCTTCATGTGCAGGTTCTTTAGGTACAATTTTGGGCCAAAGACTTACCCTGGAGGGTTTCACTTCTCTTTTATCCTTAAATTCCTATTCTAATTCCATATAACAGACAAGTACCCTTTCGCATGCTTCTAGTTAAGAAAACAATAGTAGGTCTGAGGGTTTTAACGTTACTATCATTTGAAACACAAGAGTTTGCTTCATGAAACGATTCTTCACAATCATTCTATAATGAATGATGATATGGTTATTGAACAAGACTTTCTAATGAAGGGTTATGCGAACAGATACATGAGGAATTATAATACTCAGGTAATTGGGGTTTCTCAAAACTATTTCAGTCTCGGAAATGATCATATTCATCCCCTGTCTTTTCCAAATCGTGTCTAACTAGAATAAATGAAACTGTGATGAAAGAGTGATCTTTAAGAGTTTTTGCAACATGAATGGTATGTGAAGGACATTTTAGTTAGGATTTTATATAGATAAAAAGGTAAAATTATGTTTATGGATGAGAAATGTGTTGGCATTATGGCACAGGTGTTGGTGTTGTCCTTGATGGCAACCCTCTCTGGTAACAGATCTCAGTTCAGGCACTCAGAAAGTAGAAAAAGTCATATACGCATGTTCTTCTAGCCAAAGTCGCGTATACACGCGGGTTATTCTTTACAAAAGCGCGTA
>APFE030907739.1:17764-80205 GCA_000404065.3 Pinus taeda | reverse complement strand
CCCCGGTTCACTACGTAGGTTAGTCGTGGAAAGAATATAACACAACTCAACAATCTCCCACTTGTTGTTTTCTTTCACAGGGGGCCACAGGAGAGTTTAGTCATTTTTTCAGCCCTAAAACACCCATTGTTTCTCTACACCAAGAGAACTTCTCAGAGCTCACAGATTTTGTCAATGCATCTGCAGTATTCTTCAAAGTGTCCACCTTTACCAGCAACACCTTTCTGTCTTCTATCATATCCCTCACAAAGTGATATTGAACATCAATGTGCTTTGTCTTTGATGATAAGCAGGGTTCTTTGCCAAGAAAATTGCACTTTGGCTGTCACAGTCTATCCTTATAGCTCCCTGTACTAACCCCATACTTGAACACAATCTCTGCAACCAAACTGCTTTCCTTGCTTGCATGAGTGGCTGCCATGTATTCTGCCTCTGTAGTTGATAGTGCCACTACAGATTGTTTCTTACTCATCCAATCCAACTGACTTCACCTCCAAATAGGTTAAACACATACCCACTTGTAGATCTTCTCTGATCTAGATCTCCAGCCAGTCTGCATCAACAAAGCCACGAATATCCAACACTCTATCCAATCTTGGTCTTCCTTGGTAGCACAAACCATAATCACTAGTGCCACACAAATACCTGTAAACCCGCTTCACTGTTGTCCAGTGCTCCTTCCCTAGTTTTGACATAAACCTGCTCAATACTCCCACTACATGTGCAATGTCTAGTCTAGTACATTCCATCACAAACATCAGGCTACCGACTGCACTTGCATATGGAACACGGGACATGTCCTCTTCCTCTTCTTGTGTCTTGGGACACTGTTCAGCAGATAACCTAACACCTACAAGAATAGGAACCTTCACCAGTTTAATATCCTGCATATTAAACCTCTGCAATATTGTCTCGACATACTTCCTCTGGTTTAACAGAGCTTCCTCTTTGCCCGATCTCTTTTAATTTCCATGCCCAAAATATAGTTTGCAGCACCGAGATCTTTCATGTCAAATTTGGAGGACAATTGGGTCTTCAAATCCTGGATAATTTCTTTGTCATTTCCAACCACCAACATATCATCCACATACAAGACCAGATAAATAACACGGTCACCAATTAATTTAAAATACACACAATGATATGCTTTGCTTCTCGTGAAACCAAATCCCTATATAAATGTATCAGATTTCTGATACCACATCCTTGGTGATTGTTTTAACCCATAGAGAGACTTCTTTAACTTTCATACCAGTTCTTTCTTACCCTTCACCGCAAAGCCTTCAGGTTGTTTCATGTAGATCTCCTCTTCCAGATCCCCGTGAATAAATGTTGTCTTCACATCCATCTGTTCTACCTCAAAATCAAAAGAAGTAGCAACAGATAAAAGTAATCTAATAGAAGTTACCTTGGCAACAGGATAAAAAAATATCACCAAAATCAATTCCCGACACCTAGAATAACCTTTTGCTATCAATCGAGCTTTGTATTTCTCTACTTTTCCTTCTTTATTTGTCTTCTTTTTGAACACCCATTTTCTGCCAATGGGTTTCCTTCTAGCTAGCAACTCCACTAGATCCCAAGCCTAATTTTTGTGCAAAGATTCCATTTCATCAACCATGCCCTCTTTCTAGAGTTTTCCATTCTCTCAATCCACTACTTCCTTCACAATTCTGGGATCATCATCAGTAATAGATAAAGCAAAATTTGAATAGAAAGAAGATGGACTATACCTTTCTGGCTGCCTTCTTTTTCAAATTGATCTTCTTACACCTGGAGTTTGTGGCTCTTCATCTTCTGATTCCTCCTCTTCTGTAGAGTCTGATTCTTCCTCCTTTAGCTCAAACTCTATCTTCTCAGGTTCTTTTGGTTGGACTTCATGTTTAATAACATCTTTCACCTCTCTAAACACCACATCTCGGTTGTACACAACCTTCCCTGTTACTGGGTTCCAAAGCTTATAACCCTTCAAACCATCCTTATACCCAATAAAGATGCACTTTTCAAATTTACTATCCAACTTGGTTCTTTTCTCCTTTCGAGCATGTACATATGCATCACATCCAAATACCCTCAGATGTGAAAGAGAGGGTTTCTTACCAGTCCATACCTCTTGTGGAATCTTATCCTCCAACGCTGATGAAGGTGACTTGTTGACCAGGTAACATGCAGTATCCATCACCTTTGCCCAAAATTCATGTCCTAACTCGGCACCACTAAGCATGCTTCTTACCCTTTCCATCAACGTCTTATTCATTCTTTCTGCAACTCCATTTTGTTGAGGTGTATATGGAGTAGTTTTCTACCGTGATATGCCACACTTCTTACAGAATTCTTCAAATTCCTTACTGAAAAACTCTCCACCATTATCTGTCCTCAGTACCTTTATCTTCTTCTTTGTCTAGTTTTCCACCAGAACCTTGAATTCTTTAAACCTATCAAAGACTTCAGATTTCTTCTTAAGGAAATATATCCATGTATTCCTTGAGAAGTCATCTATAAATGATACATAGTACCCAGTGATGGAACCTTCACAGGTCCAAACACATCATTGTGCACAAGCTCTAATATCTATTTCGCCCTCTTACTTCCAGAGGAGAAATTCACCCGATTCTACTTCCCATATACATCGTTTTCACAGAAATCGAAATCTAGAGAGCTATTACTCATACCTTTACCATGAAGTATTTGAAGGCCCTTCTCTCCAATATGTCCAAGCCTTTGATGCCACAACATGGTCCTCTCTCCAGAGACAACTAGATTTTCTGCTCCACTTTCAGGAACCACAGAACTGTTGCACCCATCAACAACAGTGCTACCTTGTATCTTGTATAGAGTTCTAGTCCGAACTCCCCACATCAATACCAGTGCTCAGTGAACCATCTTGCAGGTATCCTTCTCGAACACTGTTTTTACACCTGCATCATCTAGCTTGCTTATAGAAATCAGATTTTTCGCCAATGCAGGAACATGTAGAACACCCAAAAGTGTTCTAACCCTTCCACCTTGCAACTTCAACTTTACCTTTCCGCGACCAATGATTCTAGCCTTCCTATCACCCCCCAAGAAGACATCACCACCATCATATTTCTCATACTTGTAAAACCACTCTCTATGGGGAGTGAAGTGAAAGGATGCACCTAAGTCAATCAACCATGGCTCATGATCTACATGTGTACTTGAAGAGGCCAAGTACACATCCCCACCTTCATCTGAGGTGGTTTTCACCTCTATAGAAGGAGCACCATCAGATCCCTTTCCTTTATTAGGAGCTTTAGATTTACAGTCCCTTTTGAAGTGCCCTTCCTTTCCATATTTCCAGCACACCACCTTTGCAGGTTTTCCTGGAGATTTAGATCTCCCTCTAGATTTAGATCTTCCACTCGATGACTTATTTTTGTTTCTGTTCTAGGACCATCCTTGTATAGACAAGGCATCACCATTCTGGCTCTCCATATTTTTCCGTCTCATCTCCACTGTCAGCAAGGATGAGACTATTTCATCAAAATGTATGGTAGTTGCATTGCTACCTATTGCAATAACCAGACTATCCCACGAATTGGGTAGAGAACACAACAAACTGATGCACTTATCTTCATCTGAAATTTTAATATCAACAGATGCTAACTAACTTACCACAGTATTAAACGCATTCATATGCTCTGTCACTGAGTCACCATCTTTCATCCTCAGGTTATACTATTGGGTCCTTATAATACTAGTGATTACCCCATTACTATTGTAGTTGTACCCCTTATTAATATTTTTGTGCCCCTATTATCCCCATGTTGTTATTACTGTGCCCCATAGAATCCCTCTATTGATATTTTGTGGCTTTATATTATTATTGTTAGGTCGGTTGGGTTATATTATGACTCCTTAAACTCCTATATATAGAAAGGAGGTTTTTCCATTTGAATCATCCAAGAATTTTTCATTTATTTAATGTAAAGGAGGTTTCCCCCTCGAAGAGGCTAAATTATAAGGTGTTGATCTATCTTTTCTATCTTTTCTTGAGCTGGTTTCATAACATTTGGTATCAGAGTTTTGGATTCTAGGGTTTTGCTACTCCAAATAGGTCATCGTGGCATTTTCGCTATAAATTGTTTTCTATGACATTTCAGAAGCTAAAAAAAATCCATTTCAGAAGAAATCACACTGAACCTCAGGTCTAAATTTTAGAGCTTTTTGTGTTATATTTGACGAGATATGATCTGAGGAAGTTGGTCTTTTTGCAGACTCCTGAATTACATTCCAAATAGGTGACCTGGGGAAAATCGTCATAACTTTCTCTCTGAGCATCTATTTGAAATTTCATAAGAAGGTACAGCAAGAGAACGGACTGTAGTTTCTTGTGTATATTTTTCAGAGACAAAAGTTGAAACAGTGACTCGTGGTACGTCGTACAAGTTGGCTCTACTGAACTAGTCTATAATCAGGTCACTGTGGGAGATTTCGCATAACTCTTCCTTGGAGAATCCAATTTGGATAAAAATGGTGACATTGGAAAGAGGACACAAAGGGCTATTGCAGAACACAATTTTAGAACTAGATGATCTAAAAGTACAGAGATACATCAGAGGCAATAGCGAGCTCCTACAAAGTGAAAAAAAGGTGTGTAGATTCTTTTAAATTTTTGCTTAAGCTTGGTTTGAAAAATTATTTTGAAGAATTCAAAAGGCATAGTAGAGCATTATTATTGGCAACTGATGCCCTGAGGAAAGAAAATGAAAACACCTAGTAAGTAACCTGAAAGCAGTAGCATGACTCATGAAGAAGAGGAAGAAATGCTACATGATATATCAAAATTACAAGACCAAGTGCAACAAATGTGAGTCTCACAAAAGCTAATAGAAGCTAAGATAAATGGCATGGAATCTAAGATAAAGGGTGTGGAAGCTAAGATGAATTGCATGGAAGCTAAGATGAACGATTGGAAGACAGATTTGAAGACAGACATGGAAGAATTGAAGATAAATATGAATAAGTTGCTACAGGAAATGGTCACTAATGGTGAAAGGGTAGTAAAGGAAACTCATGATGAGAACAAAAGAAATGTTAATCATGATTCCATAGACCCTAATGTTGGATCAAAGACCCACCATATTCAAAAAATCGATATGAGGAAGTTTGATGGCAAGGATCTCGCAACATGGATATTACAAAGGGAGCAATTTTTCGATCTCAATAATGTGTAAAACACACAAAAGGTACGTATGGCAACTTTATATTTGGAACCAAATCAGTTTGTATGGTATCAATGGCTTTGCTCTCGTAAACAATCTATCACTTGGGCAATTTTTACGGAAGAATTGATGGCACATTATGAGGATACAAAAAGCAACACTTTTTTTAGCCAATTGATAAGTCTCAAACAAAAGGGTTCAATAATGGAGCACATTGGGGAGTTCCAAAAATTGAACATAAGGGTAAAAAATATTCCAGAGGAGCATAGGATTGATGTGTTCATAGGGACTTTAAAGGATAATATCCAACATGATGTTTGCCTTTGGGAACCTGATTCATTAGAGAAGGCCTTCAGGTTAGCAAGAAGAATGGAAAGCAAAATTATGGCAACCAGGAAGCATACCACTCACAACTATAGATATGGAAGTGTTGTTGCCCCTAGTCTTCCACAACCTATAAGGTTGACACCACAACAATTGGAAGAAAAAATAGAAAAAGGGCTTTGTTATAGTTGTGATAGCAAATACACTAAAGGTCATAAGTGTTCTGAGAATAAATTAATCTACATAGATTGTGAAGAGGAAGAAGAAAAACAGCAAGAAAGGTCAAAGGAAGAGGATATACTCCAGGAACAAAGACTAGATATAGAAGAAATGAATCCAACCATATCTTGTAATGCATTGGTGGGAATTACCCCTCCTCAAACCATCAAGATAAAAGGACAAATCAAGAAGAAAAAGTCAATAGTGTTGATTGATTTAGGAAGTACCCACAATTTTATTCATTGTAAGGTAGCAAAAGAATTGAATTGCTTCTTATATCCAGCACCAGAGTGTCAAGTGATGGTTGCAAATGGAGGAACAATAAATTTCTCCAGAAAGTGCCATAATATCAAGCTATCCATGGGAGAATATGTATTGACTAGCCCAATGCTTTCCATTCCAATGGGAGGTGTTGATGTTGTACTAGGAGTCCAATGGCTACAATCCTTGGGTACAATAGCTTTTAATTTTCAAGAACATTTCATGGAATTTTTTGTGGAAGGAAAGGAAGTGGAATTAAGGGGTATTGCATGGAAACCGGGAAAGGTAATCAGGTCTAACAATATGACAAAGCTTCTAAAAAAGGAACAAATAGGTGTAATTGCACAACTATGTTTGCTAGATCTTTCCATATTGGAATCATCTATTTCTCCAGATCTCCAAAAAGTCTTGGAGAATCGTTCCAAGGTATTTGAGACTCCCAAAGGTCTGCCACCTATTCATGATCATGATAATGCTATTCATCTGATTTGAGGAAGTGTTCCTCCAAACATCAGGCTGTACAGATATCCCTATGCCCAAAAGAGTGAAATTAAACGTATGGTTGCAGAAATGCTAGAGATTGGTATAATTCAACCTAGTCAAGGTTCTTTCTCTGCTCCAGTAGTATTGGTGCACAAGAAGGATGGATCATGGTGCATGTGCCCGGATTATAGGGAGCTCAACAAGCTCACTATTAAAGATAAGTTTCCCATTCCTATCATTGATGAATTATTGGATGAATTGCATCGATCAATTTACTTCAAGAAGTTGGATCTTCATTTAGGATATCATCAAATCAGAATGAAGACTGAAGACATTCAGAAAATAACATTTAGAACTCATGAGGGTCATTATGAATTTTTGGTCATGCCTTTTGGCCTTACCAATGCACCTTCAACATTTCAAGGTTTGATGAATTGAATTTTCAAACCATTCCTTAGAAAATTTGTGTTAGTATTTTTTGATGATATACTAATCTACAGCAAGCCTTGGAAGGATCATGTTGAACATGTTGAAGGGTGCTACAACTATTGGAGGAGAAACAATTATATGCAAAAAGATCCAAATGTTTGTTTGGAGTACAAGAGGTGGAATATTTGGGTCATATTGTATCTCTTGAAGGAGTTAAGGTAGATCCTAGCAAAATTAAAGCCATTAAGGAATGGAAAATCCCCACATCCATAAAGCATCTGCGAGGATTTCTTGGGTTGACAGGGTATTATCGCAAGTTTGTTAAGAATTATGGGAGAATAGCAGCACCTCTAACAACATTATTGAAGAAAGATGCATTTTCATGGACTCCGGAAGCAACAAAGGCCTTTGAACATCTTAAAGAGGCAATGTGCCAAGCACCGGTCTTAGCTACACCGGACTTCACAAAAACCTTTATTGTGGAATGTGATGCTTCAGGAAATAGAATTGGTGTTATTTTAGTGCAAGATGAAAGACCCATTGCTTTTGAAAGTCATCCAATCAAGGGAAAGTTTTTACACAAAGCTATTTATGAGAAGGAAATGTTGGCAATACTACATGCACTTAAGAAATGGTGACCATACCTAATGGGAATACATTTCAAGGTAAAAATGGATCATGATAGCCTTAAATACTTTTTAGAACAAAGATTGTCCTTTGAAGAGCAACAAAAGTGGGTCACAAAGATGTTGGGTTATGGCTTTGAAATCATCTACAAAAAAGGGAAGCAAAATGTGGTGGCAGATGCACTCTTAAGAAAGGATGAGATGTGGAAGCATTGTTGTGTGCCATTTCTATTATCCAACTAAATTGGATAAAAGCAAGGGAGGAATGGAATAATGATGAAGAAGTGTGGGCACTTATTCAAAAGTTACAAGAAGATTCCAGCACATCTGATACATTTAGCTGGCAAAATGATTCGTTATGGTACAAATATCACTTAGACCTCTATAAGAATTCCCAACTCAAACAAAAGATTCTTATGGAATTGCACATTTCTCCCTTAGGAGGGCACTCAGGATTTTTAAAATCATACCACAGGGTTAAGAAGGAATTTTTTTGGGATGGCCTTAAATGGGATATTCAAAAGTTTGTGGCAGAATGTTTGGTTTGCCAAAAAAATAAAGTTGAAACAATTAAGACCCCGGGTCTATTACAACCTTTATCCATTCCAAGCCAACACTAGGAGGAGGTTTCAATGGATTTTATCACAGGTTTACCCAAGTCTGAGGGAAAGAGTGTCATCATGGTGGTAGTTGACAGACTTACCATGTATGCACACTTCTGTACATTATCACATCCATTTAAAGCCAATACAGTTTCTACTACGTTTATGAAAACAATTCAAAAGCTACATGGAAACCCAAAGATTATTGTAAGTGACAGAGATCCCATTTTCACTGGAAATTTTTGGACAGAATTATTTTCTTATCTCGGGACTCAGTTAGCTCATAGCTCATCTTATCATCCTCAATTGATGGGAAAGCTGAGATATTAAACAAATGTTTGGAAGGATATCTTTGTTTCTTTGTATCTGATAAACAGACACAATGGGTCAAATGGTTGCCTTTGGCTGAATGGTGGTATAACACTTCCTTCCATACAGCAACAAAAATGACCCCATTTATGGCACTTTATGGGTATCAACCACCATCCATCACATCATATTTAAGAGAAAATTCTAAGGTTCAAGTAGTGGAACATCACATCGAACATCAACAACAAGTCCTCCAACTCTTAAAGGATAACCTTGTGTTGGCATAGAATAGAATGAAACAACAAGCAGATCAACATCGCAGTGAAAGAAGTTTTGATGTAGGTGATTGGGTATTCTTAAGGCTACAACCATATAAGCAAATGTCCCTTAAGCAAGCTAAGAAGGATAATAAATTATCACCAAAGTATTATGGTCTGTACAAGGTGTTGCAAAAGATTGGTACTATGGCATACAAATTGGAGCTTCCTGCAGCTTCTAGATTGCACCCAGTTTTCCATGTTTCATGTTTAAAGAAGGTTATAGGCGACAAGCTCCCAGTTCAAACATATTGCCAGAACTTGATGAGGAAGGAAAAATTATATTGGAACCGGAAGCAGTCACAGAAACAAGAACTCGACAGCTACGAAATCGATCAATTTCAGAGTATCTTATCAAGTGGAAGAACTTATCCGCTGAAGATTCCACATGGGAGGTTGAGAATTTTATGCAGAAGTATCCAGAACTACTCAAGCGTTGAGGACAACACTTTTTTGAAGGAGAGGGGCATGTTGGGGCCCTATAATACTAGTGATACCCCATTACTATTGTAGTTATATCCCTTATTAATATTGTTGTGCCCCTATTGTCCCCATATTGTTATTAATGTGCCCCATAGAATCCCTCTATTGTTATTTCTGTGCTTTTATATTATTATTGTTAGGTGAATTGGGCTATATTGTTACCCCTTAAACTCTTATATATAGAAAGGAGGTTTTGTCATTTGAATCATCAAAGAATCATTCATTTGTGTAATGTAAAAGAGGTTTCCCCCTCGAAGAGTCTAAATTCTAAGGCGTTGATCTATCTTTTCTATCTTTTTGTGAGTTGGTTTCATAACACATGATGTAGTTGTTATATTATGATTCTTATGTGTTGACTGAGATCGAGTGGGGGATGTAGACCATCAGAGTGAGGTTGCAACACTATACTTTGGGGTAAGAGAATATCATCATACGTGTATTGTATGTTTGGTATGAAGGTATGTTAGTTAATGGATTGTTATATCGATTATGGTTATATACATGTTTTCCGTTTTATTGTTGTTGTGGTTACCTGCATGGTAGATGCTAGTGAATCAATGTGGTCAAATAGTCATGAATGATAGTAAATTATTGTTATATGCATCGTTTTTGTTGTTTTATGTTAGTTAACTTGATGATTAGGGTTATTGAAATGAATATCTTGATGTTATATGTATCATGCTAAAATGGATTGGCCTATGAAGATGGTTAGGGTTATGACATTCATGTATGTCGACATATGTGTGATATTGTGGTGTACTAATCTAGACTCACTTTAATTATGTGATTGTTATCCATAAATGATAACTATTTATGAGTTTATAATGTGAACATGTTAGCTAGTCACTATTATGGATATCATGACCTTATTTATGATTGAGCTGATATGTTGTGAAGTTATATCATGCTAATCTAGCTTGATTGTGCAGGCAAGATAACCTCCCCTAAGATACATTAAGGTATGAATTTACTTATGTCCTATATTTGGTGCTTAACTGTTTGATTATGTCATCTAGTTGAGTTATCTAATATGGTACATTTATATTTTGTTTGAATGTTTGATTAATTGCATGATATGCATATGTGTCTATAAGATTGCACGAAGAAATAATCTTGTTTTAAGATGGTCGTAATAACACATATGTGTTGAGACAACTCATATGTACTTGAGTGAAACATTATGTATTATGACTGATGAATATGAGTTGGTTTTGATTATGATATGGTTGTTAGACTTGGTGAAGATTGATTTCTAGGTAATATATATGTTGCCTTGACCCTTGGAACATGTGATTGACATGTGTGAATAATTGCAGGAAACATGCTTGGTATTAGCATGACAAGGTAATAGTTGATTTGTTTATATAACTATCCATTGGGTGATGTGACAATACATAGTAAGACTCAGTTGTAACAAGATAAAAGTAAAAGAAAGGAAAGGGGTGAGAATTCCTTTGGCTATGTTTGGAAACTACAATTCCAAATGAAAGAGTGATTTGCATACATGAAGTCTTTTTAAACCTAATTTGTCTAAAATTATGTGGATATGTGGTATATTCATGAACATGTATTTGATAGGTTTAACAACTAGAGTGTAGTTATAGCTAGATATGTCAATGGAATTGGAGTCCCTTGAGACATGGCACAAATGTGTTTAGCTACAAGGAAACATGATTGGCATACCAAGGTAAGATAATTGGTATATTGTTATTTTTATTTATACATTGAGAATTATGTATTTATGGTAGTATGATGTAGAGGACTGCATGGAAAAAGATATTTCCATGAAACCTTGAAGAAGGCTAAGGTTGAGCTTTCCTTGGGAACCATGGGATTGAGTCATGGTTTCTATTGTTAGTTTGGTGCTTTTGGTCTTTTGTAATTTGTTTGCGCTAGATTTGTATTTTATTTATGCCTAGCATATTCCCATACCAATTTGTTTATGGTGTCACATTGCTATTGGTTTTCATGGTTTTCTTCTTATTTGTTTCTTTTCTTGCCTTTATGTTTTGAGTCTTGGGAATTGATTTGGGAAAGGAGGAAAGTTAGTGGAGCTTGTAGAGAGCTGAATGAAATATAGCAGGAAATGTAAGACTCATATCAAACCAATACATGTGTAAGGGAAATTAAGGGAAAGATTATGACAGTCGGTTGGATTGGTTGGTCCATTGGTGTAAATGGACAATGGCAGGACAATCATGTGAAAAGTAATCAGGAAAGGTAAAATAAATAGATTTGAGGTGTTAGATGTTTTGGCTATGTTGGGAATAATTATTCTCAATGTTGTGCATGCTACGAACAAATAAAGGGATTTCTCTTAACCTTGACCTTATAATATATGGTAATGATGTTTTGATCATGATTATGTTTATTTCTATATATGTATACATGAATGTATGTATGTATGTCATGTTCGAAAGAGTTATCATGGATCATGATTGTTTAATGCTAATATTTATATGTATATATATGTATGAATGTATGTTGTTATCTAATAGGTTTGTTAGGAATCATTCTTGTGGACGAACGCTTGCTTACGTATGTGAATGACATGAAGAGGTTCCTAGTTTATGAGGAATCAAGTGGGAAGAGTAGTCCTGACAAATCTACGAGGTCAGTATCATGTGGATATGAATTGATATTGTATGATTGTATTATTCCTACGTTTATGTTATGACAGGTAACATTGAAGGATACATGAGTGAAATGAAAACAAACAATGTGCTTTAAGGCATGCTAAGATAAACATGGATGGAAGAGAGACACTGGAATCAAGGTTGCTTGGTAGAGGCAATATGGTTTTGGATGTGCAATGCTATTGTTCTGTATATGTTGTGCATGTTGTATATTTAGTGATTGTACCTATGCTGATGTGTAATGTTGTATATCTAGTATTGTGTACATATGAGATTGTATGCCTGTTGTATATATGGTGTTGTGTGTATATTGCATATGCAATGTTGGGTATATATGATACTATGTACATGTTGTATATGAAGTTCGATGTACATATGGTGTTTTTTGAATGTTGTGCATATTGTACTATGTACATATGGTGTTGTGTGCATGATTCTGAATGCGGTGTTGTGTACACGATGTACATGTGGTGTTGTGTACATGTCACGCATGTGGTACTATCTACATGTGGTATTCTATACACATTGTATAGGTGTTGCATTGTACATGTGGCATTGTGCAGGTGGTGCCGTGTACATGTGATGTTGTGCACATTTAGTGTAGGTGGTATTGTGTACATGTTGTACATATGGTACTACTGTACATGTGGTACTGTGTGCATGTTGTACATGTTTTGTTGTGAACATGTGGTACTATATATGTGCATTATGTAGTCGTGGTATTGTGACATGTGTATTTGTTGTGTACTCTTTGTACGTATTTGTGTTGTATTGTACACCGGGTGTAGGTGTATGTATTGTGTTGTGGCGTACATCAAATCTAGTAGTGTGTATTATCTTATATTGTACACTGGGTGTAGGTGTATGTGTGGTAAGTCAGGTGTAGGTGCGTGTATTACATGGTGTTGTATGCCAGGTGTGGATGTATGTGTTGTGATGTACATTGTGTATGTGTACATGGTTGAAGAGAAGGAACTGGGTGCTTGTCAAGTGTGGCAACTAATAAGCTACATTTACAGAATAAAGACAAAGGTAGAAGCTATGATTGATTAAAGGATAAGTATTTGTATTTTATTACAATTTTATTATGCATGTGATTTATGATTCTAGTCTATGATGATTACATGCGATCTATGATTCTAGTTTATGATGGGTACATGTGATCTATGATGGTTGTGTTTTGAGCTAACATGATGTCATATGTTTATACATAATGATTTGTTAAAATATGCTAGTTTGACTTGTTGTGACAAGAAGTAAACATGATTACAAGTTTACCTTATTGATGAGCTACCAATGAGGTATAATGTGAATTGATTTCAAATTATTTTAAATCTAATAGAAGTTATGTGCTTGGTACAGGAAAGCATGGTAAATGCTCGGGTTGGATGGTTGAAACTGGATATTAGGAATTAGTAGTAGCAACAAAAGGAATTGGAAAATGCAATATTATGTTGGTAAAGCACTTCAGGAGTAGGGCCATTATGGGACATTGGTACCCAATAATCTCCATCGATTTCCATGAGCATGCTATGAATAGTATGATGGTTTTGAGGTAGGTATATGCCTTGGTTGTTTGACCTTCCAGTGTGCGGAAGCATTTCCAAGGGATGGATCATTGGGATAGGGGATGTCGATTAATTTGGAAGGTGAGTAACTACACAAAAGGGATGACCAGATTTCCCAAGGGACTATGTAGTAGAGAAGGGAAGGATGGGGATGGATTTTATTTTGCCATTGGCATTGCCAGATGGAATCAGGCACACATTGGAAATGTGCACTGGAACAATGAGACAATAACTCTTTACTAAGAGGAAAAGTGGCACTAGATTGTAACACTGGAAATTGGATGCATATTTGACATTGCAGTGGATTCTGGACTTTCTAGGAAGGAGGTGAATCTTGGTATTACTTTGAGGGTGGAGGTGTGAGACTCTAGATTCCATTGTTGTGGGTGTGGGCATCATATCCTTTTATTTGTTGGCCGAGAAAATGTGCATATGGTTATATTATTGTAAATACAATATCAAGTTATATTTATAAAGCTCCATAGACAGTATGATTATTTCTTGGGTGAATAAAATGTGCATGAGTATATGTGGTTTTTATTGTAAATATCGTAATGAGCTATGCTATAAATCTCTAGTAAGTAGTATGCTTGTCATGTTTTCAACAGTGATCATTGCAAATATTATAATGAGCTATGATATAAATCTCCATGGGTAGTATGTTTGGTTACAACATTCTTACTAGTTATATGTGTCATTGAACACCAAGGATAGTGTTCCCCCAAGGGGGAGAGTTCTGTAACAACCCTAGTCAAAATTCCATGTAAAATTTAATAAAGGAAAAATAAGACCAAGGTCATGGACACATATTCCAAGATGAATGGTGGGAAAAACATCCTACTGGGTGTTCATTTCATTATTATGGATAAACGAAATTGGAAATGGAAATGGAAAGGGATTTTTGAAAGGAAAAATGACATTTTTGTTATTTTATTTATGAAAATAATGGAAACTAGGAGAAAAGGAAGGTGAAAGATCCAATGTTGCATGTGAGGATGAAAATGAAGGAAATAATGGAAAATGAGAAAAATAGAGACCTCATTGATAAAAAGGCTTCTGAGGATCAGTGGACAAGGTTTTGCTAAGGCTTGGAGCACTTTGGCATTGGATCAAGAAAGGAAAATAAGTCAAGAGGGAGGAAGGATCAAGTAGGGAAGAATAGGATCAAGCAACTACAACAAGATTATTGCAAGTATCAATTTGCATGTGTGATTTCCTTACTAGATTTTGCATGTATGGTTTTGGATGTGGTTCTTTGTTGTGACAATTTTTTCTAGGTGTGACAATTTTTTTAGCCTAACATTTCCATTTTGGATAGGCATGGTGTGAAGGGTTTCTCATGTTTTGGTTGAGCTCAATTTTTGGATGGCTTTGAAGCCAAGTGAGGTGGATCTTTGAATAAAATAACACATGGCCTAGTAACCCCTGAACTAGACTTTGGGTTGCCATAAAGCCATATTTTGTGTTTCCTTAGTGGGCCTAGGAATACTTGATTGTTGAATGGAAGGATATACAATAAATCCTAGAGGCGGGTGCTCTCCATCGAGCCTATTCATCCTGGGATGCAGTATATGGTAAAGCCTAAAGAGTAGAGTCTTGATTAGGGCCTAGTGATCTAGCATGAATTTCGATAAATCCCTGAGAGTGGTGTCTCAGTTATGGTCTAGTGTCCTTGGATTAGAGTATGGATTGTAGTAAAGCCTAAAGACTAGGAGACATGAAAATTCCTCATAGTGTAGGTGGAAAATTGTGGTGGCATCCATGGTTGCCTTGGGCTAGGGATCTAGTGGAGGTCATGGTAAAGCCTATTATTACATGTTTATTGTTTTGGCCTAGTGATCCAATGTGGATTGTGGTAAAGCTTTGTTTCTATTGATGACGGTGAGAAGGTTTAGCCCCAGGATGCTCTCACTAGTCCTTTTGGTTTGAGTCCCACATTCATGCTTGGAATATGACACAGGGGTGATTGACTGAAGAGAGATTTGGCTCAACCAATCTATGGTTAGGTGGACTGTAGTAGTCTCATACCCAGTTGGCTTTTGCATTCATTAATAAGAGGTTCTTTCCTGGTATATTATGTTTAAATGTGTTGGTTTTTATGTGGATTCTATGGCTGATGTATCCTTGATATTTATGTTGTTATTATTTTAATTGTAAGCATGTATTATGACAATGATGATATATGGCTCTCCTCATGTTTTGATTTGTAGATGAATGAACAAAGTAGATATGACCTAAAATATGATAATGCAACTAATGATATAAGTGAATAATGCTTCTTAGTGATTCTAAGATAAGTATGAGACCCCTATGCTCAGATATGTTGTTTAAACCTATAGATTACATGTTTGTGACATATTTGATGAAATGCCTATCATGGCTAGTAGGGGTCTAGTGTAGTCCCTATCAATGTTTTTTCATATGTACCATTGTTATGTTGTGTAAATTCATTTCTGAAGGTGTCATTGAGTTATGGGCAATGACCTAGGCTCTGGGCCTCAAAAAATGGCATAAATCCTAAAGTTGCATGCATAGGACTAAGGAGAAAATTCTGCAGAAGCACCCATGCCTTGTGATGGGAGTGACTGGAGCCTCCCAAACACACATTTTTCCATATCAAGGGAGTTACCATGGGTTTAATGGTCTAATAAATCAGTGGGACCTAGTGACTGGTCATGGGGATGACTAGGAAGGATTATTGGAGTCTTGTAGGAGGTATATAAAGTTTGTCTTATGGGTTTATGTCAATTCCACTTCCTTAAGGTCACCTATGAGGTTGAATCCCATTATAGTGGCCTATCGTCATATATTTACCCTGATTGGATGGTTACTTTGGTAGATATGGGATGAGGGTGTTACAAATTTTACTGCAAAGACTTGGTAAATCACAGGCTATGTGAAACTCATAGTGGAAAACTTTAATTTTTAAAGTTTATTTTAATTTATATAAAAGTGGCTATGGAAAGTCTTGGAATTCATGGGTAAAATACACTAATTTAAAAAAATTTCACTCACAAGATAGGACAATTACTTCCTTCCCTAGAGATAAATCATCTCAGTTTGGAAAAGAAGAAAGGGAGGTATGAACCTGAGGCAAATAAGAAGGAAAAAGAGGAAACTATTACCTTGAACAGGGCATTGTTAAGGTAAGGCATGATTCTTCCAGTATTAACTTGAACATGGTGTTGTTAAAGTAAGGCAAGATTCTTCCATTTATTATATTCTTGAGTTGGTTGGCGGTTAGTGAAAAACCTAAGACATACTTGTGATTTTGTGAGTTATTTGGCTGAACTTGTACAATATTGATGCCTTTGAAGTGACCTAGTTAGGTCATTGACAAGCAAATGTTATAGCAGTGGAAATTTGGCTCACGAAAAGAATTATATGTTTTTTCCAATCTCATTGGTTGGGAGGAGTTGTCTTTCTCATGAATGAATTCCCTAATTGTTTAAACCCATGCAGATAAATATATCTAATTTCTAGAACTTATAGTATCTCTGTAATTATTATGGGATGTGTACTTTATAAAGATTTATTAGTTATACAAGTGGACAATAAATGGAATGGTAGATCTATAACTATAAAACTAAATTTATTTCTACATAATACATCTTGATTGTATTATCTAATGACTACATGAAACAATTAGTTACTATAAAAATGATAACTAACTTAACTTTTGATTCCATAACATGGAATATATTTTCATATTTTCTTGAATAGTGAAAGCTTTTGTAAATATTTATGATATATGTATATAAGGAAAGGATTGTGTTTCCTGTACTATGAAGGTTTCTGTAAATTTTTATGAGAAAAATGACTATATCTTATTATATTAAAAATCTAGTGAAGCAAGTTAGTTCCATGCCTACTAGTTAACAGTAGCCCAGAAAAATCTTGACTTCTAAGTGACAGAGGACTGGAATGCTTAAATGGGTCCCGAAGGAACTAGCCCTTCTTTAGGGAATTCTATAACCATAAAGAAATAAATTTATTGAACTACAATATCGAAACTACTATCTTCCAAGTCTAAATTACGCAATTATTCCAAAATGGGAATAAACAATGTAGATGTAACCACAACTATAATTGAGTACAAAGAAAATAAAGACCACACATAGACATCAGCATAAGTGAATAATTTGGAAGTTGAATTTTTTATAAACAACACATTATTAATAGTCTATGACGATTATGACCAACTTAAGGTCTTCATATAACTAGAGGAGAAATACCCTCGAACCAATGATTAAAGCATAACAGAGTAAGATTTTACAGTAACATCATTGAAAATGAAAATAGATGATTCGATAAACATTCAATAATCGATAGTCAAGTTCGAGTGATACATAAATCTACACAAGTATTATTCTACTTGTCGAGAGAGAATTACGTAGACACAAAATATTTACAAAATTGGAAGGTACCAAATAAAAAATTGCATAAACAGCATTATGTTATTATAATTAATGTACAATATTCCTTACATGAAAGAAACATTACTATATTAAATAGAATCCATATGTCTTGAACTTTTTTTGGGTTGAGGCTGCAATTGTACAACTTGAAAAACTAACATAATTAAATAAACCTTCAAAAGTAATGTCCTAACATTTGGTATAGGTCAAGACTAGGTTTACTGAAACTATCAAGAGGCTATAATCCAAACCTTGTACAAAAATCCCAAGGAATCGATGAACAAGAAAAGTTTAACTAATTCATGGACTATACTGGAATCGAAAAACCTTCCAGGACCTATGAAAGCAAGGTAAAATAAGGAGTAAGTCATTATAACCTGGAGTCACTAAGAAACCAAAAATTTTTGAGAACCAGGAGTCGAGCTGGAATTTCAAGGCCAACCTAGAAGGGGAAAGCAAACACACAAGAAAAAAAATGATTAGCTACTATGTTAAATATAATAAGGAAATCCAAAAATAAGACTCCTGAATTATAACTCATAAAGGAATGATTTTGTAACAAAGAAAAAACAATACAACCAAAAGAGAATTGTTAAATTCTTACCTTTGGAACCCTGGTGAGCCAACAGACACAATACTAAGATAGACAAGCAAAATGTTGTGGTTTGAAAGAAAGTACAACTAAGAATGTTAACCCAACTAGGGTTTTCAAAGGATTAATAACAAAGAACAAATTACCTCCACAATTGCGCATAGAAGCCGTCTTCCTAAGATTTAGTGTAGAATAATGGGGCAAACCCAAACCAAGAATTGCAAATTGATTGTAGACATAGTGTATTGACTTAGCAATAGAAATTAGTATAAGGATTCAATGTAATTTCCCCTAATAATAATAATAATATAAAATTAAAATATAAGTAAATAAATAATAAATAATGAGGAGAATATAATAATAATAAATAAATAAAACAGTAATAATAAACTGGAGTTAATATATATATATAAGTAAACTATAAAAATAGTAAAAATAAGTAAAGTCAACAAAAAGTAAAAAAGAATAATATAGGAAAGACTTAAATTAAGATAAATATTAAATCAAGTAAAACTTAAAATAAAGAAATAAAAGTTGCATGTTGACACATGGAATGTATGCATGTGGTCCTCTTTCCATTTTTTGGTCTATTTAATGGAAGATGAGGAAGATGAGATTCATCATTCCTTCATCCAATCTCTTGAGAGAAAATGTTGTGAGACAAAAGATTCACTAACAATAGTATGTTGATTGAGGGCTCGGGGATGACCAACTGCAGAAAGATTATGTGCACTTGAGCCTGCAGTTGGGTGGAGAGTTGTCCCTAAATCTTTGTTGTTGTTGATAGAATTCAAATAGTGTTCAACTCCAAAAGCACAAGTAAGTAATATTGTTGATACATGTAAGTCATCTCTACTTGTGTTTTTTGAAAATTCTATGTTAAATAGTTGAATAATTGGGTGTTGATTATTAATCATATAAATTGATGTAATTATTTGTATCTTTTAAATCGAGGTTGTTACATATTGTATCAGATCGGGTTCGACTATATGTGACCTCAAGGAAAAAGTTTGAGAAATATACTTAATTAAATTCATCAATAATTTTGCTTGTGATGATGGGGAAAAATTTAATGACAATAAATTTGAGAAATAAATAATTTTTTTATCTTTTTCTACAATAATTATTATATAGATTATTAAATAAATATCATTATTTTACATAATTATTAGGAATTTATCAAATAAATATAATTTCATTTATTAAAGTAGATTTGCTTTTTAAATAATCTTTGGAAGTATATACATACTCTACAATATAGTAACATGGATACTCTAAATACATTATTATACTTTATTATTTAAAAAATAAATAAAAACCACAATTAATAATATATATGCATATTTTATAATTTTAAAATTATAATTTTTGTAATTAAACATAAAAAGTAAATTACTTGTTTTTTAACTAAATTATATTTTAAAATTTTTACTTATTTAAATTAAAAATTATTTTAAGTCAATTATTTATATAATTGTTATTCTAAACTTTGTTATGTTTTTTTTGGTAGGGAAGCACCCACAGGGGTTTTGAACCAATGACCTATCCGAAGGAGTGCCTTAACAGTGCACCCATTCACCATCAATCCAAAGCCTTGTAGGCTATAAACTAAGTAAAAAGTTATTAAAAAAAAGACTAAAAATAGTTATATTTCAAATTGAAAACTAGTTATATATAATTAAAAGTTATATTTCAAACTCAAAACTAGCTATTAACTAAAAGTATTTTAAATTTTATTATTATTATTTATTTTAAATTAAAAGTTTCTTAAGTGGAGTTATATATAAATATTATTATTATTATCCAATTTTAAAGGTCACAATCCATCCTACAACACATTGGTGTAGAGACCCCTTGTTTTGTGGGACAATGGACCACCTCTTACAAGTGATTTGGACTCTACATCTAGAACATACATATTCTAACCCTCCTTTGTTTTTGGACTGTGACCTCTTAGGAGGAACCACACGCTCTTTCACTAGTTTATAAATAACTCAAAATTTATTTGATTCTTAACTTATAATTATGATTTATTTTTAAATTAAGAATATTTGGAAAATAGCTCAACGAAAATAATTATAATACATTAAAATTTATATTCTAAATTGTAAATTAATTATAGATAACTAAAGTTATATCTCAAACTTAAAACCAAAATCCAAAACTTAATGAGAAGTTCTAGTTAATTTGTTATGACATACACAATTATTGATAATATAAAAACTATGTATTTGTAAAAATAGAATAATGATGATATAATAACATTCTAATAGATGTTTATATTTTGGTCAAGTTTATATATAAAAAAGGTGGAAATAGATGGTTTTTGTTAAAGTAATTGGGAGATGATTAAAAAAGAAAATTGTATTTGTGATTTGAAAAAAAGAAAAAATATTTATTAGAAGTATGTTGTAATATTTTATTGTATGAAGGTTTATTCAATTATTATTTATAATATTTATGAGTGTGGTATTTGATTTAATAAGAAATTTGTAAATTATAATTGATAAGAATTTATTTGAATATTAAATAAAATAAATAAAAGAAGAAAAGATGTAAGGATTGAGATCATATTTGATTACTCACATTGGAGAAGTGAATAAACAAAAAAACTAGTAATAATAATGTGGATTAGTTGGTTAAGTAAGATGGAGAGATTGAAATTTTGGATTCATGGTGAATATTGGTAGTTTATTGGTTGACTTTTCTTTAAGCATGTATCCTCTTGGAGAAGGAAAGAGTGTTAATGAAATCCTAACTATGAACATTAGGAAGAGGTCATACAATATGAAGTAACATTCGAGACTAATAATAGACTAAATCTTCCAAGTTACATGTGCAAACTAGGTGTGGAAAATCATATTTGAGTGAATTAAGGTGGATTATGTACAAATTGATTGTTTTGAAATTAATGTAAGTCATGTGTATCTTAAAGAGGTTGTATTAAAAAATAAGTATAGGAATTTCATTGTCACTAATATCTTTATGTTTTCACTTCTTAATAGGCCTACCTTTTAGAGTGATGCATTGTGGAAACTTAATGAAATATTGGAAGGTTGAAGTGTTTTAATTTTTTTATATCCCAATGAGATGAGGGCCAATCCACAACAAAATTTTCAAACTTATTTATGATGAAACTACGGGGTGATGATTACTATGACAATCTACTAGGAATTATGTAATTTGGAAGTGAGAATTTAGTGGTATAAATGAAAGGAGATAATGTTTATATTATCATGTTTTCTTATCAAAGGGAAAATATTGGTACTATATGCAAACCATAAATAATTGGGAGTTCCGTGCAAAAAGTATTTAAAGTGGATGTGGAATGTATTTAAAGTACCTATAGAGTATAATTCAAGATGTTATGAGTTTGTTTCAAGGATATTGATAAGTGGATTAAACAACATGATTGGTAAGGGTCATAGTGATGACCTACAAAGTTTAAAAGTGTCAAGATTGGAATTTGTGAATACTTGTAATTGGTGGGAAATGGCAAGAGATAAACTAGGTGTATTAATGAGAAAAAATTGAGGATGAAGCATAAGAACGTATGTTGTTGGAAATTCTATAATGATACTTCAAGAAGAATATGCACAAATTGAAAAAAGAAGTGAGATAAAGTGGTATTGAGATGACAACTTGATGAGATAAGTAGGTCTTTTGAGGATGTATAATGTTAATTACAAAATGATGGATAAATTACTAGGGATCAACAAACCCTCATGCAATTTGATTAAGCAAGATAACAAACTTAAAGAAAGATGACCTAGTGTATGTGTGTCATTAAGTAGAACGATACTAGAATGGATAAGAAAAATATGTAGAGTGATCATGGAATTTTAACTTGATATCGATGATTTAAATGATTATACAAATGATAATATATTAAAAATGAATTTCACTATGGTGAAGGAAGAATATCTTACAAGAGATTAAGGCTCAAGATGATGAGGCTCATTTGAAATTTAACGATGTACGTAGATGAGTATACCTACAATGTAAATGGTAAACTTCCTAAAAGAAAGAACAAGAAATGATTATGACACAACACTAATAGTACTGATGAGATAACATAGATCCTAGATGGATGTTGAATAATCTTATTTCATAGTTAGTATTCATTGTTTATATAAGTAAATGAAATTAATTCATGATAAGAATGTTTAAAGCGTATTGTTGTTCTATATTTCATAAGTATTGAGATGATTCTCATATTAATGAGGTTTCATGATGTGATGGTATGTGGTAAATGGATATAGTTCTTATGAGAGGTTAATGATGTATATGTGGTGCTTATTTATTTATTTATTATGATAATTATGTTGAATTCCCATTATGGATATGATATGCATTGAGGTCATGATGTTGTGATATGATGTATATTGACATGTTGTTCATTTATTATGTGATGTCATGATATATATTTGATGCAAATATGTTGATGTTATAACTTATGAGGGTATTTTATGATGTGAAGCATGTGGTAATCACATGCAGATTTTATGACATGAAAGAGCATAAAGTTTCTTACTGTTTAGAATGTTTTGATAACAATGATGTTATGTTATCAGAATGACATATAAGAGTGGGAATATGGATTATTTTCTTTGATACTATGATTATAACTAATGCATTGGTTGCAATTTGAGGTGTGGTGACTGACAAGAACTCTACAAATGGGCCAAGAGGGCTGGTTTATTTGATGATCTTGTGGGAGCCCACACTTGCAAGGGAGAATAGTAACACCATATGGGCTGGGGAAAAACTCAATCAACACTGCATATGCTAGTGATTCCTTTGTCTTGTGTAGCTCTTGATAGACAACTCTTGAGGGGCTATGGGACCATCTTGAGAAGGTCAAGTGCCTAATATTGGATTGGGATGCCGAAGTCTAGTGGGGGTTTAAGGACTTCGATGCCTGGGGCTGTGCACCTTAGTGAGTGTGGAGGGAATGGTCCAACCTTTTGAGATGCCTGGAGTACTACTACATGGAGTATTGAGTCGGGTGCTTGTCTTGGGGCAAATAAGGTCTGAGTCATGTGCAAGCCTTGGGGTCAGCGTTGGGCTATGCTACAGACCGATAAGGCTTATGCCTGGTCCCAAAAGTGGGAAAAAGGACATATTCCTTGAGATTTCTCAGGTGTTGTGGAAACATTCGATGCCTACTAGTTATACTAGTTTAGTAGAGGGTGTAGAGAAAACGTGAAGTAATAAATAACTAAATAAATAAAATGTTAAATGATTCAACTTAACTTCGGGACAAAGTTCCTTAAAGAGGGGGAGTATGTAATGTTCCCTAATAATAATAACAAATAAATAATATAAATATAATATTAAAATATAAGTAAATAAATAATAAACAATAAAGAAAAGATAATGATGGTAAATAAATAGTAAAATGTAAAGAAAATATAATAATAGATAAATAAATAATAAAGAAAACATAATAATAGTAAATAAATAATAAATAATTAAGAGAATTTAATAATAATAAAACAAATAAAATAGTAAATAATAAACTAGAGTTATATATATATATATATATAATATATATATATATATCTATATAAGTAAGTAAATTAACAAAGTAAAAAGTAATAAAATAAGAAAGAGTTAATTAAGAGAAATATTAAATTAAGTAAAACTTAAAATAAAGAGATAAAAGTTGCATGTTGACACATGGAATGTGTGCATGTGGTCTCATTTCCATTGTTTGGTCTAGTTAATGGACTATGAGAAAGATGAGATTCATCATTCCTTCATCCATTCTCTTGGGAGAAAAGTGTTGTGCAACAAAAGATTCCTTGGCAGTAGTAGGTTGATTGAGGGCTCGGGGGTGGCTAGTTGTAGAAAGATTATGTGTAGCTGAGCATATGGTTGGGTGGAGAGTCATCTCCAAAATATTTGTTGCAGTTAAAATAATTCAAAGAGAATTCAACTCCAAAAGCACAAGTAAGAAATATCGTCAATGCCAGTAAGTCATTTCTACACCTGTCTTTCAAAAATTCTATGTTAAATTGTTGAATAATTGGGTGTTGATTATTAATAATATAGATTGATGTAATTATTTGTATATTTTAAATCAGGTTTGTTACAACGAGCATGATCAAACGAGGGAGAACAAACAAGCGTGACAAGTGACTAAGTCAAGTGAAAAATGGGCAAAGGCGGAAAACGTCTACGAAATGTGTCTCAAGAAATAAAAGAATTGCAACAGTGCAACCATGAATTGCACAATTAAATTAATGTACTTGAGTGAAAATTGCAACAAAATCAAATCATAATTAAACAAATGGTTGACACACTAAGAAGTGAAAAATATTGTAAAAAAGAAATAGATATGAAGGCTTAATTAATTGATGCACTTCAAACTAAATTAAGAGAAAAATATGATCATTGATGATATGATTGATGTAATACCTACAGTGAAGGTAGATGAAATTTGTGATACGAAATATCTAATAGAAAATTTTAATGTAACTTGTGATACACATGAATTCATCTATACAACTGATACAAGTTGTGGCATAGAAGATCTAATAAAGAAAAGTGATGCAACATGTGATACAAATGACCTTATTTAAAAGTTTGATGTAGCAAGTGATACAACTAATAAAAAAAATTGGTGGAACTTGTGATACTATACAGGTGATTAATTCTCAATATGATATAAATTACTTGTTGGAATCGATGAATGAAGCACAAGATAATAGTGTAAGTAGTATTAGAAGCAATTGTGAGTAAGACAAAGAATAAGAAAATGATCTTTCCAGGATGGTTGTCAAACCTTGGAAGAAATCACATTTAACAAAAATTGGCATGGATTAGGATACATCAAATATAATATCTTTCATATTATAGATTACTCCAAACCAATTCAGTTTGTGAGTGCAATATTTCTTGATGAAGTTAAGAGTATCAATAAAAAGTGCTCATTGTAACACCCTCCTCCCACATTTACCCAAGCTAACCGATCCACTGGGGTAAACATGAAATGAAGAGTTATTATGATATGATTCAACCCCCTAAGTATAGTTAAGGAAGTGGAATCAACAAACCAAAACTAAAATGGCATTCCTAAGGAACTATAGGAACCCTCAAGGGCTAACCAACCAATCCAGGTGCCCAAACCATGAATTGACTTGATTTTTACTAACAAAAACCCTTCGTTGCTCACATGATAAGCCATCCATGTGAATGGAAACCTCCATTTTCTCCCACAACAAGGGCTCCATGCGACTGTAGTCTTTTTTAGGTAGTTTTGTGCAAGCGACCCCGAAATCTTAGCCACTTTTTTAGGTTGGGACTCAGGCCTCTGCCCAAAACTTGATGAAATTATCAGAAATGATAAATAACAAGAAGATGAGGCCTCTAATGAAAAACTTGAACCAGGAACTGACTAGAATCATCTTAACCATGACATGAATTTTTTCAAACACATCATAAACATGTAATGTATAGGTCATATAGAAACATCTGAACATAGGGGCCTCGTACTTATCTGAGATTCGTTAATAAGGTCTAATGCCCTCTCATAATAGCTACATTATCATCTATTATGTCATTCATTCATTAACATTTCATTTACTAAACAAAAAATGGTGAGATCCATAACCAAAGTATGTCATAAAACCATTATAATAACTAGCCTATAACCATCAAAATAACAATGATAGAACAACCATGAAATCCACATAATAACAAGAAAATTTACTACATGAAATACAATAGGAAAATATATTTTATTAACATATGAAAAATCCAACCAACCCAGGGACTTCCACCTACCACCCAACCATAGATTGTATTCAACCAAATATTTCTTTTAGCAATCACCCTCATTCCATATTCCAAGCATGAATGTGGGGCTCATAATAAAACCAACTAGTGCTTCCTCAAGCTTTATCATGTATCCATCCATTACTGGTTAAGAGATTCCTAAGCCTAAATAAAGAAACATGCACTACAGGCTTTACCACAAGCCCTCCATATACAAGTCAAGGGATCACTAGGTCCTAAACAAGCTTGGATGCCTCGAGATCTATCCACCTAAAGTGAGAGGAATTTTCCTATCTCCAACCTTAGGATTTACCATGTATCCCTCAATTACTGGTCAAGGGATTCTTAGGCTTTTGGGAATTTTCCTGAGACCACCCCACTCAGTTCTGAAACCATTCAATAATTGAGCTCAACCAAGTAAAAGAAACCCATCACAACATGGATATCCTAAAATGGAAAGGAAAACTTGAAAACCACTATCATACCTAGAAAAACCCATGCCCGTCAGAGTACGAGAACCAAATACACACACGCATGTGCCATGCATGCAAAAACTAGCAAGGAAATCATACATGCAACTCAATACCTGCAAGTAATCTTGCTAAAGCTACTTGAACCATCTCTTCCTTGTTTGATATTTTCTTCCCTTTGCTTTCTTATCCTTCCTTTTCCTTCCTTTCTCCAATGCTAGAGTGCTCCAAGAATTCTCTAAGTGTGCAAGAGTATGAGAGAGTAGAGAGAATAGTGAGATTTCCAAAATTGAACCGACAAAAAGGTTGTGAACTGATCCTCATAAGCCTTTTTATTAATGAGGCCTCCATTTTCTTCAATTTACCTTATTTTCCTTCATTTTCTTCCTCACATGCAACTTGTGACCTTTCACCTTCTTTTTCTCCTATTTCCCATTATTTACATAACTAAAATATCAATCAATGCTTATTTCCTTTTCAATGCCTTTTTCATTGCCTTTGCCAATTTCCCCTTAGCCATAATAAACCAAATGAAGACCCACTAGGATGTTTTGACCAACATTCATCTTGGAATATGTGTTCCATGACCTTGGTCTTATTTTTCCTTTAATAAATTTATTACATGAATTTTTAACCCGGGGTTATTACACTAGCATTGTCAAATAAATGGTCATATGGAGAGTTAGTGTTCTGATCTCCATCCTTGTCATCATTGTGGGAAGATAAATCACCTATCAAAAAGTTGTTGCAAGCGGAAGAAATCATATTGGTCATTGGAGCTTTATCATTCCTCTAAAGGGACATGTTTCCTTCCTCTATCCCACTACCATACTTATCATATATTTTTTGCTCGAAGAATGGTTAAATGATGCTATGGGATATAAACATACTCCCAACTATCTTATCTCAATGGTTAAATTTCTTCCTCGACACTTTTATTGAATGTTTTCTTCCTCCAAGGCTGTTAATATGGTCAATAGAGAGGATTTCAATGAAGGTTGAGGAGGGAGAAAGAAAAGGAATGATAGGAGAAGTGTCAATTGAGATACTTAGATTATAAGATAGAGATCCCAAGGGTTACCATATGGATGAGGCGGGGTATGAAAAATAGCTAGGCACTCTGTTTCCCAAAGATATTCCTTGCTTCTTTTTCGATTCTTTTTCCAATCACAACAACAACAAGAAAGTGGCTAGCTAACATATGATTGTCCCTAGTTGAATTTTAATCTTTGAGATTTATATGCATCGCTTATTGAAATTATTCAACATACTTCCTAACTCATGTCAAGAACAAAACCATGGCAACAAGCTAGGGTTTCTTATCTGTAGGTGACTAATGTCAAGGTTCAAGCATTGTTTCTTTCAACTATAATCTATTTTTTCAACCTTTCTTGGGATATTCTTTTTCTCAAAGTGGCGAGCTATCTACAGTCAAGTATTTATTGTCATTTTAATGGACAACTAGAGGTTTGGATTTCTCTTTGTTTCCTAGCTTAGTCATCTGTTTCTATTTCTTTACACACTTGATGACCTCCTTCTTGTATGGAGTTGGAGGATTTAGTATATCATGAACCAGAAGATTCCCATGTGGTCACATCTTTTTGTATTTTATGGGTGGTGGGGGGAATTTAAAACCCTTCAACGTGCTTCTTTTTAGTTTCTCTAGGTGGTTGTTATTTTATTGATACAACGATGGGAGAGGCTTGGGACAAGGAGGTAGTTTTGGCTGAGGCACCTAAGTCCAAAAAAAGGCTAGGCTCTTGCCCCAGGAGGAATTTTGGCATGGATCCAAGGGATGTAGCCTGGGTTCTCTTGGGTGAGATTGGGGTCCAAGTCCATCCAGAACTATCTACAAATTTTACTTCCTTCTAATTTCATTGTTTCAAGTTAGGTCCCGATCATTTAGTGGCATTGGAAATATAGAAGGTTTTAGCACCAACAGGGGTTTATTCCACTAGCATGATTTTCAATCATTGATCCTGGCCTCTAACTTGAATCCCTTACAATTTATGAACTCTCAAGGGAATGGAATCCCTAATCAAGCAATCCTCTAAGGTCCACTCCTAGCTATGGGGGATTTGAATTCCCAAGGTTTTCCAATGAATTCTAGAATGAGGGGGAATCTTAATAAAAATTATAGTGATATTAAGGTTGTCCATAAAAATAAATCTCATTGTATCCAAAAGGCCAAGCACACAAAAATTTCATTGGCTTTGGGTGCAAATGTTAAGATGAATAGGGTTTTAGTGCTAGCAAAAAAATCCTTGGTTGATCAGGTTCAAGGTCGGCGATTTTCAATGCAAACCCATGAAGAATGGGTTGACAAAGAAATATCCCCTCTTGTTAGGGCTACTCTAGGGTCGAATTATTAGTCAATGGATGGATACACTTGAATTTTGTAGAATTTGAGGGTGCTCAAAGAATTGAACAAAAGGTACGGTACATTCATTCATCTCCTGTGTTGTTCAAATTTTGGACACCCCTATTTGATGCTCCCAGGGAAAGGTCGGACCTAGTTCCTATATGGGTTCACCTCCCTATCCTACCTCTAGATTTCTCGGTGAATGATATTTTTCAAGATATTGGGAATCCCATTGGTACCTATATTGCACATGACACCTTGTGCATATCCACATGGAAAATGTCTGTAGCAATAATTTTGATAAAAGTGGTTCTTAGAAATGGTCTTCCTACTAAAATTGACCTTGGAGGGGAGGAGGAATTTATTCATGCCCTGAATTATGAAGGGGTTCCTTTCCAGTGTTGTTGATGTCACCAATATGAACATCTCATCAAGCATGGGTTTCTATACCATCATCAGTGGTGGAGGACGATTTTCAATGGGAGGACGCTCTTCACTAGAATAAGATGTTGTCATTTTGCTAGGAGATTGGTGGAATTTAGAGGTGATATGAAGGAATGGTTTTGGCAACAATGGTGCCTCCATTAGACCCCATGATAGTGGATGGAAAGCCTCAAGTTACCCTAGAGCACCCCATCTTAGAGAATAAGACCAGGATGCTAACAGAATCTCCAAACAAGCTCTAAATATTGATCATGGATTGTGGTAGATTATAGAGGTTCAAGAGGGCTCTTGTCACTCTTTATCACTCAGTCTTTTGTTGGATCGTCATGTTCATTTGTCTGGGGTTCCTCCATAGTATGAATTTTTCAGGATGATGTTTATTCACATACTTTGTTTTGTCTTACTGATTATCTACTAATAAGTACTTTTTTTGAAGAATCTTCGGCGAAAATCACATAGAAAAGCTTTTGTCGATGTGTTTCGAACCAAACAGTGTGGTTCATCGTCAAGACAAGTTGAATGAGCAAATCTCACTTCGCACATTAAATAGGGCAAAGTATCCCATGAAGGTAACGGCTAAAAAGACAACAGTTCGATTTGACCGGATAACAGCTAGTTTGACTATGATAAGGGGGTTAAATAATATTAATATATATATTTATATATATATATATATATATATATATATAATATATATAATATATATATATATAATATATAATATATATTATTTTAATAAGAAAATTCGGTTATTAATATTCAAATTAAAATGTAAGCGGACCATGTTAAAAATATATATTAGAATAAGTAAATTAATATATTATAATAAGTAAATCATAAAATAAATTAATTGCAAATATATTGATAATATAAATTAAATTAAAATTATAAAATAAATTAATTTAAAATTGTTAGATAAAAATATTAGTTAGTTATAAACGCCAAAAAAAAGTAAAGTTATTATATTATTAATTAAATATATATTTATAGAATATTCGTCAAAAGAGTTTATATTAGAGATAAAATTAGAGAATTCAAATCGTTGGAAAAATATTACAATATTAAAAATTAATTCATGGTCTATTTAAATATCAAAAAATATTATATTAGCTTTAAATTATTAATTATAAATTAGATTAATTTTAAATTTATTTTTGTAAATTAATTTTAAAATAAATTAAGAATTAAATTAATAGACAAAGAGTTTACACATAAAATAACAATAAATAAATGAATAAAATAAATAAATAATTAAAAATAAATTACCATAACTAAAAATTAATTAATTAAAATAGATTAATTTTAAATTAATCTTTGTAAAATTTATTATAAAAATAATTAAAGTTTAAATTAATAGACACAGAGTTTTCCACATATTTAAACATTTATTTAAATATAATAAATAATAATTATTATTATTATTATAATTATTATTATTATTATTAAAATAAAATAGAATTATCATAAAAATTAACTAATCAATTAATTAAGGGAGGGAAAGAAAGAAAATGACTAGGAGGAGAGGGCTGGGACCCAGCAACTACTAATCTTCCAGCCATCCTCTCTATTGAGATTGTTTGGCCTTTTTTCAATCTCAAGGGCCTCCCTAAATTTCCGGTGATGGAATTGCGACACTCTAGCAATCACACTAGCCTCCTCTATGTAGACATGATGATTGGTTTTCTCCACATGCTCTGCTAAAGTGGAAGACTTAGTTCTCATATGTTTGAGGTCAGCTGCGTGCTCACTAATCCTTTGATTAATGGAGCGACCAGTCTCACCAATGTAGGGGGTCCGACAAGAACAAGGAATAATATAAACCCCTTTCATGTCCTTGGGGTCGATGGGATCCTTCATAGATCTTAGGGATTTACGAATGGTGTTAAGAGGTCTAAACGTTGCGGGGACATTATGCTTCTTAAGGAACCTCGCAATCTTATCCGTGGTCCCCTGAACAAACAAAAGATGGACACCAGGAATACGCCCTTTAGGCCCTCTTCTGGTTAACGAATTCTTAGCTGCTTTAAGGAAAACCTTTTGTCCCAAGTGTCTTCTATAACCATTCTCAACAAAGACATTAAGCAGATGGGATTTCTCCTCCTCGAAGCTCTTTTCATCAAAGATCCTTAAGGCACGAGTTGCAAGGGCATTGAGAACCACCAACTTCTGGGCCAGGAAATGGTGGGAACTAGCATGAAGATACTGCTCCGTATGAGTTTTCTTGTGAAACACTAGGTGGGAGAGGGAACCATCCTCATTCTTAGAGATAAGAATATCAAGGAAAGGGAGGCAACCATCGACTTCTTGTTCTTTAGTGAACTTAATAGCCGAGGATTGACTATTGAGATTATCGAAGAAGAGATATAACCCCTCTTGGATGTGAGACCAAATGACATTAGTGTCATCTACATACCTTTTCCAAAGCTTGGGTAGGGGACGGGCTGAGTTCAGAGCCTTATATTCAAAATCTTCCATAAAAAGATTAGCAACAATAGGGGATAGGGGTGAGCCCATGGCAACCCCACAAGTTTACTCAAAGAACTCACCTTCAAAACTGAAAAAGGTAGAGGTGAGGCAGATCTCAACTAACCGAGCTGTATCAGGATCAGTTAGACGGTTGATCACATCCATGTCCTCATTTATAGGGATGCAAGTGTAGAGGGAAACAACATCAAAACTGACCAGAATGTCTCCAAAGTCTAGCTTGATGTCCTTGAGCTCCTCAATAAAGGAAGCCGAGTCTTTAACGAAGGATGAAGTATGACCAACTAAGGGCTTAAGCTTCAAGGCAAGAAACTTTGCAAGAAGATAGGTTGGACCTCCAATGGTGTTGACGATAGGCCTAAGGGGAGCTCCTTCCTTATGGATTTTAGGGAGCCCATAGATTCTAGGCATGATAGGATTGCTCTCAATGAGTTTATGGTGCAGGGGACCCACTGAGTCACTGGATTTAATGGCAAGGGCCACAATCCTGGAGATACCTCTTTAACAGGTTTTTGGGAAGCTTCTTATAACTACTGCTATTATGAAGATGATCTAACATTTTATTGCGGTAGTCTACCTTGTTAAGAATGACAGCAGCCCCACCCTTGTCAGCTTTCAGAACAACAAGATCTTTGTTCTGATTTAATGATTTAAGGGCTTCAAATTCATCCCTGCTAAGGTTGCTCCTGGGAGGCTTAGCCTTCCTTAGGATAAGAGCACAATCCTGCCTAATAGTGTTCTTAATACTATCAGGTAAACCCCGAATCCCAAATTCTATGTCACAAATAATGTCATCCACCGAGATCTTCCTAGGGGCCAAGGAAAAGTTTAGACCTTTGCTTAACACGTTAAAAACAGAAGGGGGAAAGGAAAAGCTAGATAAATTAATAACTTTATTATTAATATGAGATGAAGGGGAAGGATTAACAGCATTTAAATGACTCTTCCTCGATTTAGAGTTAATGTCTCCATGTAAGTTAAGCCTTGTTAACCTATTAGCATTGTTCATTATCCTCATATTCTTAGAACAATATTTACCTACCCTCTCATTATTATTTATAATATTAATATTATCAATATTAGTATTATTAATAGTGTTATTATCTTCATTATCAACAAAGAAATTAGTCCTACTATTATTACTACAATCATCATTATTATTACTATTGTCATAGCAAATATCATTAATATTATAATTGTTAATATTATTATCACAATTATTATTATTATTAATATTATTGTAAATCCTACTACTGTTATAATTTTAGCATTATAATTACTCTTAGTACTATTATTAATGCCATCATTATTACTATTATTATTATTACAAATACCATTAATATTATAACTGTTAATATTATTATCCCATTATCAATAACAACATTATCATTACTAATATTGATAATATTAGTATAAATATTATTACTATTATAATTTTTAATATTATTAATATAACCAGTATTATTCATAATATCGATGTCAACGTTATTATAATTATCAGCTTCACCTATTATCACACCACTAAGACTGCTAACTAGATTATGATCATGATGCATACAATATGTTGCTACTAACCCAGATCCTTTCTTTTTGATTGCTAAACACTAGTTATGGTGCATCTACTACATCGCCAACAATTAAAGTAGATCCAAGCTCCAACACACACAAATAAAGGTATTGTGCTTTTAGATAGGCTTAGGTAATGTGCGTGAAAGATGTGATGCCATTGCATTTTTGACAACATACAAAATACAAAATGTATTTTTGCATTTTTGATCTTCCATGTCATGGCTGAAAGATCAGTGGTTGTTGGGTCCCACCCCTCTCCTCCTAGTCGTTTTCTTTCTTTCTCTCCCTTAATTAATTGATTAGTTAATTTTTATGATAATTCTATTTTATTATTCTCTAAATAAATATCTGTATATGTGACAACTCTATGTCTATTAATTTAAAATTAATTTATAAATTTCCAAATATTAATTTAAAATTAATCTATTTTAATTAATTAATTTAAACTATTAATTAATTTTAATATGGTAATTTTATTTTAATTATTATTTATTGTTATTTTTATGTGTAAACTCTTTCTCTATTAATTAATTTAATTATTTTTTAATTAATTTACAAATTTAATTTTAAATTAATCTAATTATATATAATTATTTAAAGCTAATATACTATTTTTGATCTTTAAATAGACCATTGAATTAATTTTAAATTGTAATCTTTTCAACCGTTGAATTCTTTATTTTATTCGATTTAAACTCTTTGACAAATATCATAAAATTTTTTTAATTAATAATTATATGAACTATACTTCTATTTTTGGTGTTTATAACTAACTTTAATAATTTTTAAATTAATTATTTTATTAATTTTCTGTTAATTATATTTATCAATATATTTGCAATAATTTATTTTTGGATTTACTTATTTAATATTATTAATTACTATTCTAGTATAATTTGTACTTGGTCCACTTACATTAATTTGAATATTAATAACTGAATTTCTTATTAAATTAATAATTACTATATATATATATATAAATATATAGTAATATATATATTATTATTTATACCCCTTATCATAGTCAAACTTGCCGTTATCTGGTCAAATCGAACTGTTGTCTTTTTAGTCGTTACCTTCATGGGATACTCTGCCCTATCTATTTAATGTGCGAAGTGAGATCTGCTCATTCAACTTGTCCTGACGATGAACCACGCTGGTTGGTTCGAAACGCGTCGACAAAAGCTTTTCTATGTGATTTTCGCGAAAGATTCTTCAAAAAAAATTATATGGATCACATAAGTCTCAATTCAATAATATGTACTTTGTATATATTGTTTTTTGACTCTGTTTTTTCTCAGTAGTTTTTTTGATAGATGCGCAATGGTTTCTTTGACTTTAAAAAGACCATGAACTTGCGTAGTAGTTTTTTAATAGATGCGCAATGGTTTCTTTGACTTTAAAAAGACCATGAACTTGCATGCTACGCGTGAAAATAATAACCATTTTCTTGATATTATATGCATACACACTATGTGTGTCTATAAAATGTAATTTTTATTTTCTTAATAAAAAATATGGTTTTCTTCGAGAATAAATTTTTTAAATATTAAAAAATAATAATAAAAATTAAAAATTAAAAAGCTTGATCAGTATCAAGATAAAATTTTAGAATGAAAGAGTGGTCATTTTTAATAAATATTAGCTTCACCATTTTATGGGATGGAAAAGAGAAATAGTGAATACTAGAATATTAATTTTCTTTTATACCATTGTGTATTTTTTTTAATTTAACTTTTTCCTTAATTTACAATTGTATCTATGTACATAAATCAAATAATGAGAATTATCAAAATGTTGCATATAAAGAAAAGAAATGAAAATAATAGTTTCACCAGATTTAACATTATTTAATATTTTATCTATTTAATAACATTAAAATTGCATGTTATAAATTTACCTAATTGATAAAAGAAATTAAATATTTTACGTTAAAAATAATGAACACATTGATGATAAAAAAATTGCTAGCCATTTATGTGTAGTACCTCTGATAAAATTAATTATTATCAAGACTTTAATGGTTTTATTTCATGAGTATGAAAATGTCCAAGAAGATGAAAAGTAAAGTGAACATTTTTATGAGATTGTAAATATTTATTGCTATTGATGAAATAATATTTTTTTACTTATTTCTTTTTTGAAAATACAAAAGGAGCCACCATGTGAGTAGTTAGGTTTCCAATTATCATGGAAAAATTAGAATCAGTTATGGACTAATAAAGGATAGTGACGTGGAAAAAGAAAAACCTCCATCTTGCAGGGGATGATTTTCGTACCACCAGAGTTATCATGACAAGAGAAAAATGTCACGGGTGGAAGATGATTCCAGAAAACAAGATTGTGGGAGAGAAAGGTGATCTAGAGAAACAAGGTTCCAATGGGAGATAAAGATTGGACCTGCATAAATAAAAGATTACAACCCAAATTTTGCAGTAAGATGTTAGGGCTTGAGGAAGTGAAACTTTGGAAGTTACTAATTTGTTTCCTAATAAGAAAGGAGTCTAGAGCTTGGGGGTGATTGCTAGGATAGTAGTTCATTTGTTTGGAGGAGCATGGTAGCTCTTATTATATTTTCAAAACATAAATAAGTAAACAAGGTTGTCTAATTATGAGTCATTAGAATTTTTGAGTTTTTAAGAAGATGATTATGTTTTTCTATTTATGAAATTGGAATGAATGTGAGTACTTAACATGTATAGGATATCTAGAAAGAAGAGAATTTTCGTATATGTCTTAACTATTTTTTTTTAAGTTTTGTGTGTAAAATATAGAAGGGAATTTATTTTGAAAACTGAAAAACTAACTCTTTCCTTGAATTTAATAGCAAAGTAGGAGAATATCGTGTGTGTGTGTGTGTGTTGTATATATATATATATATATATATATTATATATATATATAATAGTTATATTCTCGATGTTAACCCTTGGCCTAGCTAACACTAGAGCGTTAGCTAGGCCAAGGGTTAACACCGAGATAGAATTCTCAGATTATTTCTCAACCTATGAGAAATCCCTTACTCTGTGATAGAATCTTTCAAAAAACAAACTGCAAGAATCTAGAAACCAGGAGCCATGAAGGTTAGTTTTTTGTAAATAAGGATCGTCTTCAACTAAGTACTTTACATAGATAGATACATAGAGTTGAGGTAAATAAATAACACTAAGTATGTTCAATTCCAAGAGTATTATGTATAAAAGATAGAGAGGGACTAGTTAGAAGTATATACTCATTAGAAATGCATGTTACTAGTAATCATCAATGTAAATGACTAATGGTTCTAAGTCAGAAAAACACAACTACCAAGGATTGATATGGTAAAGAATGACATTAAACCATAGAGATGTGTAGGAAAGAAAATCTTAAATAAACAAAAAATGGAAAAAATCAACATAATTGAGTTCATTGTAAAAATATATTGTTGAGACAAGATACAAAAATGTATAATTTTATAGACTCAAAAACAATATCAAACTACATCCAGTCCTCACCAGGATTTGAATGGTTACAACATAATGGTGATTAAAGGCCCAAAAAGGGAAGTTTTCGTAAAACCCATTTATACTTGGTGACAAAATAGAACTCTACCCAGTCCCTGGGGTCTATAAACAAAGTATCATTCTCCACCATAAAAAAAAAATAAGCCAAATTAATGTTTTAGCCAAGCACAAGCCTATAGTTATATCTTCGAACTAAAGCCTATAAAAGAAAAAGTAGAGGGAAGAAATAAGACACTGGATTACTGGAAGTATTTCTTGAAACACATAAAAACGATTTCTCCTTGCAAAAGTTCTTATAGAAAAGAATGGTACCAACCTATGAGCCAAAAGTTCGATTATTAATTGAAACATGAAAGAAAAATAATAATAGTTAGTGCTTTTTAGAAAAAATGCTGACAAGGGACTAACCCCTACAAAAATTTACCTGAGGAAAATGTAGCAAAATTTTGAAGCCTCAACCTTGTGACATAAGGTAAACCTATCAAACTAGATGGAACTAGAAAACCTAAGCAATAAGGGAAAGGAATTAAAAGAATCCCTTCAGGGAATAAGAAACGATGCTTACTGAATGGAACCTGAGTATAGTGGCCACCTGGTAAAGGAAAATGCTACCATAAAGAACCATAACTACAACCCTGAGAAAAGTAGAGTACGAATTCATGGCTAGAAATACAAATATTGTTAAAGAATAAAAAAGCTTCTTATCTCTCCTAGTGTTTAAAGAAATATGAGGTCGAACGCAAAAGAGATATACCTAAACCTTATAATTTTATGTAGAAACACCAAAGTCATTGTAACAACCTTGGTTTATTTTCCATGTAAAAAAAAAAATAAACAAGACCAAGGTCATGGGACACATATTCCAAGTTGAGTTTTGGGAAAAATAACCTAGTGGGTGTTCATTTGGTTTATTATGGCTAAAGGAAATTATTAAAGGCATTGGAAAATGAATTGTAAAAGGCAAGAGGCATTAATTGGCATTTTGTTTATGAAAATAATGGAAAATAGGAGAAAAGGAAGGTGAAAGGTCATAGGTTTGCATGAGAGGGAAATTGAAGGAAAAATGAAGTAAAATGAAGAAAGTAGATGCCTCAGTGATAAAAAGGCTTCTAAGGACCAGTTCACATGATTTTGTTAGTTAAGACTTTTGTTAGTTTTAGCTTGGAGCTCTCTATTATATTCTCTCTCTCATGTTCTTGCACACTTAGAGTTTTCTTGGAGCACTCTTAGAGGTGTTGTCACTTTTTCTATCTCCTATCACAGAAGTGCTTAAGAAGATATAGAAGCCTCCTAGAGACAACCTCTTGGTTGATAGGAGACTAGTGCCTAGAACATCTTAGTTAGTGTTGTTAAGTTTATGTTAAGGACTTGTAGCACCATAGTTTGTCACAAGTAATTCAAATAGGATTGATTAGAACCATTCATAAAGATACAATGTATGAAGCAACATACATGCAGGAATACACATGAAATAATCTTCAGTCAGTGGACACCAAATTAGATTAATATCTTGAAGCAAATAAGTTGTCAAGACATATGTAATGGTAGAAGATAGTAGAGAATAAATCCATCATACAAAGATTAAACTTGAAGAATTCTATATATATGGATTTAGAGAGAAACGAGAGAAAGGGAATGTTTATGGAATGCTAAGATACATGGAGCTCTTTTCAAAGACTTAATTTCCACATCAATACATGCATTTTCCATCAATAACTTGATCTAAATGAATCTGCACCTAATGAGAAATATGTCTAGTAGCTATGTGACATGAAATCTGAGAAGAATATTTAACATATATTAAAACAAAAAGGGACATTAACATACTACAATTCAATAAGTTGGAATCACCATAAATCTCATATTAATCTTATGATAAATGTGCATACATCAAGATTCATAAAATCGCCTTCATGAAAATAGGAAAAGGCCCTTTCCAAGAGTTCTTTCCAAAAATTATGAACCTTATTTAAGTGTTTCCTCCCTCTATTTATAAGGACAGGGGAGATTTAAACAACAGTTACAAGATATCTCAGTTGAGCTCCAACTGTCTGATCTACTAGCTGTCTTGACGTGCGATGGCTCTGTTTCCAAAAATGATTACAACAGATTTGAGTGCTTCTTTAATATGAAACAAAGTACAAAATAACAAAACATGGGAAAACTAAACGACTACCATGGAAAAATATCTCCATGCCAATTCTTCTGATCACCTCTGATCAAGCCATGTCGTTTCCAAAATGTTCCTCCTCTGGTACTCGACCATTTCACCTATCATTTTCACCTTAACTACTTGAATTGCCCACTTTCTAGATTTGGGACCTATCAAATGATGGTTTCTTGTCACAATGCAGAAGCAAAGATTGACCTGAGAGTCTTTCGTTGCCTGACTGGGTGGAGCTCCATGATAAGAAATTAATTCTTAGGTGACCTACACACTACTTCTTGAGTCTCATACCTCCATTTACTCACTGAATATGTGCATCAGAGAAAAAATATGGCTTGTATTATCTCAAGGTAGACCCAACAATCTTTCTTGCGAATCATGATCCTTGCTAGATGGACCCAACAATTTTTTACCGTCGCCATTATTTATGATACCAACTTCTCTGTTACCACATTCAATCTTGCAGATACTGACCCATATGCCTTTAATTCTCTAAGTCACACTATCAGATCCCAATATTTCCTGTAACATTACCATAATTCTATATCAGAGCTTTGCCTTATTAGAACTTTATTCTTAAAACACATTATGAAAACACTAAGTTTCGATTCCCTTGGCCCTTTTCCATTACTCCTTGAAAAGTGTATCCCATAAGACTGACGGATGGTGACTAGAGGCATAGCCTTAAGGCGCTAGGGCATTTTATTCCTACCTGGGGGCCGTTTTTCCTTTGTTAAGAGCTTAGCACCCTTGGTTCTATAAGTTCTTCTCAACCATGTGCCATACACTTTTTAAATTTTCAAGTGTTACAAAGTTTCGACATCCTTAACCTCCAATATGTGATCTCTGAAATGACGTCATATGCCACTGTAGATTTATCAAAACTAATCATATGTTGCCATGTGTCTTGCTAGAGGAGAAAGAAAAGGGCCTACCCACCTTAGGTATTGTGATGAAATCCTTTGTTAATCCTTTATTGGTGTTCCTAACAGTTTTTAACACTATTGAAAATTTTCAAATATTGCAACTCTTAACATGTTTACACTTTCAGAAGTTTTGATTCTTTGATTGTTGATGTTTCGATGTTGTGATATTGCAACACGTCAGTCTCCTCCGAGCTCCGATACTGCCTTCTCCGATGTATTGGACCTCCGATATGTAGGACCTCTGATATGAGATCATCGATATGCTAGGTCTTCTCATATACCATCGTTGATATTCATGATGCTCTGATGTTGTGATTGTCGATATCTCTGGACCTTCGATATGCAATCTCTAATATTCTAGACCTTCCTAAAGCTTGAACCCTTGAAATTTAGCAAACCATATCTTTTGATCCAGGAGTCCATTTTTGAATTTCCACATATCGTTGGAAATCTATTTTAGATAACTTTCCAATGAAGTGGTTATGATTTAGGTTTTAAGTCTTTCTGCTGCTTGGAAAATGACTACAAACCTCTCTTCTCATTTTCTCACTTTTGACATCATTTGGCATCATTCGAACAATTTTGCAGTAAGTGATAACATTGGCTCCAATTAGGGACAGTGCATTTCTTGCAAGGCACTGAGAACCTACAGAATAGTAGCCTTCACCATTGGGCATGGAGTCAAAAATATATTGAACCTATAAAAGCATAAAATCTCCATGGATTTTTTGGGATTCCTTTCCTCATAATACTGAAATGTGGAACTACAAACTCTTAAAACTGGAAATTAAACACTCACATAGTGAGCTTATTTATATACAAATCCTACTTATGAATAGGACTCAATTCACCCAAGATATGTCAACATTCCAATGGTACCAGGTCAAAATTTGGGTGTTGGACCTAATGCCTCCATGCTGTTGAAATTTAAAAATAAAAATAAGCATGCATCATGAAAAATTTTAAAACAAAAAACTTGATACATAACCCAGAAACAACCTTTGTTGTTGACCAAATAATGTTGTCATGTAGTTAGCTACTGGGTCACGCAACTAACAGGAGAAAGTTGCAGCTACCTTATTTCCTTGAAAACTTTGCTGACCAATATCTTCTTGGTTAGGGCGGCCACAAACACTACTTGGCTCTTTTTCTTTTCATAGATGGGCCTAGAGGGGGGAGGTGACTTCTCTTCTTTGAGGAATTGAGGCTAATAGCAGTTTTGATTTGAAGACTCCTTCATTGTTTCAATAATTGTATCTAAAGGCCCCTTCCCCTTGTCAGCTGGCTTAGGAGGCTCCTAGGAGGAAGTGCCTTCATTTTGGTCTTGTCCATTTGATCTCTTTCTAAATTATCAAAGTTCATATTTCTTGTGTAGCTGAGCCAACATGAAATCAGAGAACTGCTTGCAATAATTATCATTCTCACCATCATTTAGCATTGCATCAAGATCATCCTCCTCTTCTTCATAAGTTCTGACTTGTTTTTCTTCATCAAAGAAAGAGGAATACAAGTTCCCTTGAACTTTGTTGGCATATTTTATATACTCCTTTTGATCATATTTTATATATAATGGAGGATGGATGTGTTCTTGTTTCTCTTTCCTCTCCCTTTGCAATATATGTAGGGGAGGCCTAAAAGTTTTGTCGTTGAAGGTTTTTATTTTCTAGCTCTAGTTTTATCAGTTTAATTAAGGAGTTCTTTATTAACCTCTCCATGATCCAAGTGGATATTGGTGGCCACCCGCTAATTTGACTTGGATCCCCTCGAGTGCTTCGTGCAGTTTTTTTCAGTTTCCTTAATTATAGCACAATTTACTATTTTTAGCAGTTTTTCGGGTCTTAAACTTCCGGAGACCGTTTTGAGGCCCTAAACGACGTTTTTTTGGAAATCTACCGCAGCCATTTTTCGTGACTAAAAATCATCTTTTCTGTCGTAGTCCTCGGAGAGATCTTTCCAACGGGCTATCATGCGCGTCAAACGGAGATAAGACGACCAATTCGCGACCCCGGGAAGTTGATGTACCAACTTACCCAAAAACGGGGCCCACAATTTGGCGTTTCATCTTCCAGGGTTAGGTTTTGGAATGTGAATGGTTTTTCCATTGTTTCGCAACAATAAATAGGCCTTTGAGCCTCATTGTAACACAGTTCAGAGGCATGTAGCCACACATCTCTTCTCAGAGATAAGCTACCATCGCCCTAGCTGGTTTATTTCCATTTTTGGTTGTAAGCATATTTCAATATTTTCCATTAATGAAATGAAGTATTATTTCCACTGCATCTTTGTGTATATGGTTATCTCTGTATTTTGTTGCGTTCCTGTTTAAATCGGGATCACTCCATCTCCTCCATCTTCTATTCTTGGGATTTTCTTCCATGACTTGAGGAAGTTTCCTTCTCTTTCCCCTTTTCCTTCTCTCCAGGGTTAGTTCTGCTTCTTGACTTCCTTGTTGATGTAAAATTTTCTTCTACCTCGAGAGCATCAATATTGGAGGTTTTTTACTTGCAAATACTTGTAGATATTAGTCTTTCTAGATCATGTATAGATGTCATTCTATGCTGAGAGGTATCTGAGCAGGTATGGGGCCTCTTAAAAGCCAGGGTCATGAACTTATGACTTGAAAGTGGAGTCATCAGGATGTTTATAATAAGTTGCAAATATTGGAGTCACCAAGGTGAGAGATCTTCAACCCACACTTCCCTTGCTCACCCGATAGAGGGAATGTAAAAATTGTCGTACCCAGGGGAAAAATTATCTAATCTATTGATCCAAAATGGATTTTGGATAGACTCCTAAGTCTAAGTGGTCCTCACAGAGGAAAAAATGAAAGTCCAAGGAAGTTCTTGGAACTAGCCCAATTACAGAGATTATTTCATTCTTAATCTACTGCAACTTGAATGGGAAAAAATGGCTTAGGATGCAGAAGTTATCGCATGCAGAAGATGCCCAGTTTCTTTGAAAAAAGAGGCAAAAACCGCTAAAAATGGAAAAACACCCTTAAAAAGGGAAATCGCATCAGGAAAATGCAAAGGCTGGATTTACGCGAAGGTGGAGGAAACTCCGATCTGCTGATTTGATCAATTGAATCAGAGGAAGACAGAGATGCGATATCGGGACCATGAACCTGGCAATTACGATCACGCGATACGCCAATCGCTAATGATCGGATCGATGAATCAACATCGGCGATGCCATATGCACATAACCCCGGGCCGATCGACACTGCGATTGCTGATTTCAGTGATCGACGACCCCGATGCCAATAAAAGGGCTGAAACTGATAAGATTTCAGAACCAGATTGTATAAATATGAAGTCCGGGAATTCGGATTTTTATGTGTTTCGTGTGTATTTGGGATTTTACCCAAAACACACATGCGATGTGATAAGTGATGAATCTGAAACCGAAATGGTTTATAAATGCCACTATATATTATTTCAAGTCTGTCAAAAGCCATTTTACTGGATTTTTCAATGTTTAATGCATTTTTTTATACAAAGGAAACAAGCAGGATTTCAGGAGGACCAAAGGTGGAAAGATGTTTTGACTAGGATCTGCCCAAGCCCGTACACTCGCTGCCACGTGTCCAAGACCTGGAGAGAGAAAACCACTCTTTTCAGGCAGTTAACTCCCATATGCATGGGCCGCCAGAAATAAACCTCAGTTGTTGGATCCATATCTCCCAGATCAACAGTGGGGATGCGATAAGCGACATAAAGGCAGACCCAATAGGATTATAGAGTGGAATTAAGGGGTTTTCAAGTCCGATAAAAGGAATTTATGCGGATTTTTTAGCATTTCTCTATGTAAATAGAGAAATGATATCTTTGAAATTTCAACATGTCAGTGGCCTTTTCTGTTGCAAAACAGGTGGTCACCATACCTTGGGACATTAACAATGCTTGTTAAATGCTCTAGAAGGAAGATGAAGGGATAATGACTAGAAACCAGAGAGCTCGAGAGAGAAAATGAACAAACAATCACCGATTGGCTTAAAAGCCATGAATGTCAGAGATAGAGGGGTTGTTGGGGTTGTTGCTAAAACAGAGAATAAGCAAGAGCGCAGAAGCAAAAAAGAAGCCAAGAGTGCAAAAGATGAATGCACAGAGCAACCAAGGGAGTCACTTAGAGTTCAAGTGAAAATCTAGAGAGTTGTACATTATTGAGAGCAAAAAGAAGCCAGAGCTGAAGAGCAAAGAGACAGAGCCAAGAGCCAGAGCCAGAGCCAAAAGCCAGAGCCAAGATCCAGAGCTAAGAGCTAGAGCGAGAACCGAGAGCCAGAAAGATGAGAGCTTCAAGAGCTAGGGATAAAATTGTGCCTAAACCCATTGCTTTTGTGTAAAACCAATGGAGTTGAGCCAAGGAGCTTGTAAAAGGACTTTACCATAATCCCAGAGAGCCTAGTTGAGTTGACTAGAGCTCACGGAGACATAGCCCAAGAGTTTTGGGTGAACTCCTATTAAATTTCTATCTTCTGTGTTTGTTTTTACTATTGCATTATTTACTGTTATATGTATTTATATATCATCTTAAGCACATTAAATTACAACACATAAACAATTTTAGTAAACCACACCAACATACACCTTCTGTTCAAGCACATGTTTAATTCCGCACTGGTTAATCATAAAGACTTGGGAATATTTAAAGCTTTAGAAGTGGGAGAGGTTCTTGTAAGTTAGACAAGAAGCCTAAGAGCCCCATTTTCAGATCAGGTGGTATCGAAGCCTAAGTTTTATTAAACCTACCTTCAAAGGAGGTTATATTAGAATGCTTGATTGACAGAGCAAAGATTTCTTGTCTAAAAGGTGTTTAAACAATCAGAGGTTGATTGTAAGCTTGTTTGCAGATTAACATTTGTTTGAGTTTGCAGAAGTGAAGGGAAAGCTATTGATAGCTCAGTCCAGGAAGGACAAATAGGAAGAAGGGTTGGATGCATTCTTCTATCCCAAAGCACCCCAGGGTAGTCCTTAAAGCACAAAATGTTTGCTACAAAATATTGCTTAAATAAGCTCTTTATTAATCTTTTTTGAAGTTCTTTGTTCATTGGCATAATGACAACTTCCTCAAGTGTAACCTCAAATCCCTTCTCCATCTCAAGACTCTTTGATGGAGACATGAAGCAAGAATTTTCCACCATGATGGATATGGTGAGAGAAATGTATGAGGATGGAAGGAAGAGTAGCAGACTTATGGTGAGAGAAATGTATGAGGATGGAAGGAAGAGTAGAATACTTAGGGAGTGTTAGTTTCGGTGTCTTCATCCCTCCGTTAGAGATCAAATCCTCTTGTTGCATTGCATATTAGGTGTCCCACCCAGTCAGCTTCATTCCATTGGGCGCATGGATCATCTGATGGTAGTGGCTTCTCCTACAGTTTCCCTCATGTCATTTACCTACTCGCTCATGTTTATTCATCAAAAATTATATACAGTCACCTTTTTGTCTTAGAGATTGCAAAAGTATTTTCTATGGTTTCATTGTCATTAGGTCTAGGGTTTCATTATAAAAGGTTTCAAAATGTCCAATAATAGCCAGCAGGCACATGAGGAGGATCCAGTATCACTAAATTTTTTAATCAAGTGCTCAAAGATGTATTTTTCCTCAAAACTTTGTTTTGAGGAAAAACAGAGCATTTTAGATTTTATTGTACAAATTTATGTAATTTCATCTCCTTCATATGTAAATCACTTCACCTACAACCCTTGTCATTTTCCCTAGCCTCAGTAGGAAAAACAGAGCATTTTAGATTTTATTGTAGAAATTTATGTAATTTCATCTCCTTCATATATAAATCACTTCACCTGCAACCCTTGTCACTTACCCTAGCCTCAGTAGCTCCAACCCCCTTCAAAGCAAACAAGACACAAGTCATTCAGTTCATCACAAGCTCAAATAAAATGAAAAAGCTCAACAACATAGTTAAAAAAAATAAAGTCATATTCTAAACATTATGAAAGTGGGTTCTTTATGAAATAAAAATTAAAGGTCTTTGTATATAAGTCATTTCTTTAATTGAAAGGCTCATTTGCATTCAAAGACAAGGTTTGAGCAAAGCAAAGTCGTGTTTTAGAGCAAGCAAGAGAAATTTGAAGAAAACTTCCCAAGTTCAGAGGTGTCGCGCACTGGGCAAGTGGCGTGGCACACATAACAGGCACGGCGCATAGGGCCGCGATTTCCATTGTTAAACTGAACTGGCGTGGCGCACATAAAGGGCGCGACACATAGAGCTGCCAAGCCCAAATTCTTCAACAACTCACTCCAAATCACCCAAAACGCTTAGATCTTCATTTTTGCAAGTAGGTTGAGCCTCTATCACTGCTTTTCATAAAATTTATGGTGGTTGTCTTATGGTGGTTGTCTAAGAAAATCAAACCCTACCTCTCTCTCAAAAGAAAACAGTACTTAGGGTTTGTATCAATTATTTGACTACCAAGTCCTTTTTCCCATTCCCTCACCTTTCCACTCCCTCACTCATTTTCCTAGTTTATTCCCCTATTTCCTAATTCCCATATTCCAAAAAAAAAAAATTCACATATCCCTATCCCCAATTCCATTTTCCCCAAAATCCTAAATATAATTCCCAAAACCCTAGTGTTATACCCAAAACTCCCAAATTACTCCCCAATCCCCTGTTTCCCTAACTAAACCCTATCCCAATAGTCCCAAAAATTCCTCATTGTTTCCTCCCTCCACAGTCCCTCACATATTTTTCCCTTGGTGGCTGAAATCAAAAACATCATTAATCACCTACTTCTCATCAAGACAGCTCACTCACTAGCAGAGATGGAATCTAATCCCTCATATGATCATGAAGAGAAGACACACAATGACTCACCTATAGAGGTACATGCACCCAGGAGGCCTCATAGAGGTGGCAAACATATTCGAGAAGAACCAACCACTCTTGCTGAGTTACAGGCCTGCCCTCTCACCATCACTTGTTTCCACCACCAGTCATGCTATGAATTTTGTGAGAAGGTTGCTAGAATTCAGTTTCACCATGAGTTGGCCCACTTGTTTGTGCTTCATTTACATGATGGTCAAGCCACTCTAGCTGGTGTAACTTTCACCTTAACACTAGAATCTATTTCACTAGCAACCGATATTCCTAACATTGGAGAGCAATGGAACAAGAGGCAGCAAATTGATAGGTAGCATTATGAACCATACATCAAGCTTAGTTATTTGGGACAACTCAGGAGAGTGTTTCCTTTTCGGTACCTCAAAGATTCTTATGCTCCTTTGATGAAATTGATAATGAAGTATTTCAGCTGTGAGGGCCGGTTTTCCCGTTTATATGCCTATCATATCAGGCTACTGATGCATTTTACCAGGGTGAGGATGATGAACTCCCCTACTTCATGTGCCGAAATATTGAGAAGATGACCACCCTAGTACAACACAAGACTCCTCAGCAGCAGTTCAATAGGATTTACCATTTTGCTCTTATTAAAATTGTGGTCATCCATCAGCTTGACTTGCAGGGCATCACTTGGGAGGACTTCATTTCTCGTGAGTTTTTCACAGCTCCTCAGGGACATTCAGAGGCTTTGCATGAGACAGGTGGACCTTCTTATCAACATGAGGTTCATGAGACACAGGCCGCTAGTATGTCGGTGTTTATCACTTATCATAAGGGCACTAGACAGTTGTTCGCAGCAGCAAAGCGAGTATTATCTCCAGCTGGGGTGGAAGGGGTCTTGCTTCCGTCATCAGTACAACAGGTTCAGGACAAAGGCAAGAGGCCATTACAAGATGAGTGGCCTTTAGGTGAGTGGGATTTCATTCTCATTGAGGGTGATGATATAGATGTGGGCCCGCAAAGCGCAAATCTCAAAGAAATCATCCAAGAGTAGCAGGCGGACATCAATTCCTTGTCCCTCAACTTGGAGAAGGCTAACTGGATTATAAAGTACTTGGAGCAAAGGAATAAGTAGCTTGAAGATCAGCAATCGATAATGGAGTTGCAAAACATTCAGGAGAATCGCCAAGCTGCCCAAAGGAGGAGGGTGGAGCTCACTTCGCTTGAGCAACAGATCAATGCCGATCGAGAGTCTTGGCTTGAAAGAGTCAATATCCACTTAGAGAGGTTGTTGGAGAAGGCCAACAAGAAGAAGACATTGTTCAGACATATGGCTTATCATTACATGGCAAGGAACAAAGTCTGCAAGGCGAGAATCAGTTGCTTAAAGGCAAAATTGAAAAGGGCATCAAAGAGGTGAAAAGAGCATGATCGAGTTCAAATATTGGCTGAGGCTTCCTTGGCCCAACACAATGCTTGATGGAGAACACTCAACCCAAATTTAAAAAAATTTGGGGCACTTTTTGCATTTTTGAAGTTTTTGGCACAAAAACCAAGATTTTCTGCTCTATGCGCCGCGCCACGTGGTGCTCACTTTTGATAGGAGCCTCCAAATCACAAAAACTCAACATTTTTGGATTTTGCATGGAAAATATGCTTCCCTACCAATGGAAAAGAAATTTGAACAGGTTTTGAGCCCTCAAAAAGGTCAAAAACACTCAAAAATTGACCTTACTGCCCCTATTTTGACACACAGGAAGTAGTGCTGGGAGAATTGAATTTTGGGGGGGCAAATGGAGGCCAAATTGAAATATTCCAATTGGGTTGGAAAGTATATAGGAAGAGCTTTCCAACAAGCACACTTTGAGTGAATTTGGACACTAGGAAGGCCTTCAAAATTGGCTTCAAATAGGCGTTATGCATAGAGAATCAGGCACAACGCATCTAGGAAATTTGGCCCAATTTGACCAGGAATTCTCTGTTTTTCGCATAGCTTTTGCCAGTTTGACTTTTTCACCTTCTTAATGTCAAATTTGTGATGTAATTTCATGTACATTGATGGATCATGATGTAAATATGTCAAATTTTCACTTATGGAGGTAGATTCATCTGTTAAAAGGTTGTTTGAAACTGAATGAATCAGTTCCCTTGTTTCTAGAGGCATGTTGTTCCACTGCCTAATTTATAGTTCTCAGTTTAGAATTAGTTGGAACAGCTGCTAAACATGTGAGCTCAACCCCTAGAGGCTAGGATGAGTTGTGGTTTGTCTATATTATGTAGTTTTTCAGTCATTAGCATGGTTGGACTCTTGAGAAAGCAAGGAGCTTCATTATACACTCATATCAGCATTTTGGCTAAGGAATTGAGACCAAGGTTTGTAGCACTCTTTGGGATCCCTGTGGCATTTTGTTTCAGCACAGTGCTTTCTTTTGTATTTGTGAATTTACTTATGTGTTATGTATGACATTATCTATCTTGTTTCTTCCTAACTAAATCAAACAAGAGTGAAAGTAGAATCCATTGAAATTGCAGTGCTCTAATTGAGGTTTGCTTTAGTTTCTTGATGTTTTGAGCTATTTGGAGAGGATCCATGGCTTCCCTTGCCCTCTTCAACTCCTCATCTGTCTAATCCATCCAACTCATTTTATTTAAAGTTCCAAAATCACTTGCCTATCTTGCCCCATTGAGACCTCTGTAAGACTGAACCTCATTCCCTGCACCCAAGATTTGCCTTTTCATTAGAGGCAACAAACACATCATTTTATCCAATCAAAATCTTTGCACTTATACCTTGCCTAAGATTAGTAGTTAAATTAGTCATCTCAAGCCTTTAGTGATCATAATTTGCTGAGATTGACCCGGAGAGAGCCCTCTCCCGACCTGGTAGAGCTAACTACCAGGTTAAGCATGGTTTGATGTTGGCCCTGGATCATACCTTTCTTATCCTGAGGTAAATCTAGGCTCTAACATAGTGGCGACCATAGTGGGGAAGAAATTATTTGGTTTTTAGTATTCCTCATTTTATAAACTACAAACGGAGTCTGAAGATTAGCCAGGTAGCCTTCGAAATGCTTTTCCTTTGCATTAGCACAAGTAGATAAACACTACTTCAGTCAATCTTCGGTCTAGTCTTATAAACGGAATATCTAACCTGCAAATCACCCCAGTAAATCTGATAATTCTAAGCTTTTGGATGATAAGTTTAGGATTTGATAGCAGAGCTAATGCAGATCCAGATCCCCCTCTTGTGTACAAAAATCCCAATCTTATCCCATGAATTTTTCGTCAAGAGAGTTCTGTAATTCCCGTGTTCAAATCTCATTCATGTCCTGTGGTCTTTGAGTATCTTGATGAGCTTGAGTTTGACGAACAGTTTAGTCTGTCACTATTTGAAACAAAATATGAAAGTGTTGTTGGTTCCACTGTCCTAAATCTAGAGTTTGTCGTAGCTCTTGAAACTAAAAGGGCCAATAAATCAATTGATGATTATATCTTGAAATAGCTCCAAACTTCAATCGTGGCTTCGAACATCGCTGATTTCTCAGAAACTGCATCTACAACCCTTGGATCCTCCGTAATTGCATCTAGCTCCAGAATTCCCACCGAAACTCCTTTTATTCCCACCATCCCTGTGCAGCCTACTATCTCTGATCAAAAGTCTGCAGTAGTATCACCTCCATCTACTCCTTCTACTCCTCAAACATCCAAAATTTCTTCGCCTCTACACACACCTCCTCATATACCCCATACATCAGCTGCATCCACTCCCCCAACGTCCCCAAGACCGAATCCACCAAGAGCAATGGATGCTCGTTTTGCACCCCCTGTGCTGCCTCAAAATTTGGATGATATGCCCGCCGATTATCAAAGAAAAATTCCTTTGTTTGATGGCACTCCTCACAGTGTTACAGCTCAGCAACATGTGGATAGGATGACATATTTCTTCGCCCTTCATGAGATTGATGCAGAAAATGTGACAATGACACTATTTGTACAAACATTTGGTGGTGAAGTGAGGAAATGGTTTAGAGCTTTGTCGGCTGCAAGTATCACTACATTGGCCAATCTGCAGAGACAATTCTTAGATCATTGGGAAGTGAAGAAAATTCCTCTTCAGATCCTTTCCGAATATGATAATATCAAGTGGAATGTTGGTGAGTCTGTCCAAGATTATTGTATTAGATTCAACTCTATTTACAATGCAATTCTTGATCATATAAAGCCACCAATGGGGCTGGCCTTGATTAAGTTTGTAGACAGTTTTGATACTAATATGGCCTATCAATTAAGAGAGAGAGATCCGGCCACTTTGGAAGACATGCAGAAGATTGCAGTCAGCGTTGAAGCAAATATCCTTGCCAAAAGATCTAGAGCAAGAGCTGAAAAGAAAGTCACAATCAAGGAAGAGGCTTCCACTTTAGATCAAGTGCTTTGGAAGATGGAGAAAATGTTTGATAGATTGAAACTTGACAAGCCTGAACCACAAGTTAGAAATCCTAACTTACATGGCCAGCAACAGCCAAAAATTTCAAGATCAAACAAAGAGAGCAGTGAACCCAAGATCAAGCAGAGCAGTAGCAGGTGTAGACACCTTTATAGCAAAATTTTGTACATGGTTCAGAATCAGATGAAGAAGAGAATGTGATTGGAGAAGAGAATCATTTATTTATGCCCGATGATATGCCAATTTTCATCACTAAAGATGAGGAGTACTCCAAGAATTCAGTTGAACAAAGGGATGAAAATTTTATTTTGGCAAATGAAACAGTTCTTGAGGAAGAATCTGATGAATACCAAAGAGGATATATGAATGCTTTGTCAGCTCAGCAGTGACAATATTCACTACGAAGTAGAGAGATGCCCGTAAATCCAATTCAGAAAAGGAAGGAGGTAGTAGCGCCAAAGAATGATCCTCCTAATGTGCAGAAAAAAGGAAAAGAGACAGTTGATCCTACCTCCAGCAAAACGCCATCAGCAAATAAGAGATCGGATTAGCCAAGTGGGTCAAAGGATAAAACTGAAAAGAAGGATGTTTCAGCGAAAGAGGTAGAAAAAGTTTCAGTTTTTAACTTAGAAAATGAAATTGCTAAGTTAAAAATATCTATTCCTTTGACTGAGTTGATGAAGAATAGCAATTATAAAGGTCAGGTGTCTAAGATTTTGAATTTAGATCCATCATCTGATACGGTGAATGTGGAGGATGACAATCCTGAGTTGATTTTTGGGCCAGCATTGGAAGGTCAATCTCAAGATAGTGATGTCGCTCCTTTTTATATCAGTCTCAGGGTGCATGACTTTGTGTTACATAATGCTATGTTTGATTCCGGAGCCTCTCATAATCTCATGCCTAAGGCCATCATGGAGAAATTGGGATTGGATATCACTAGAAAGTATCATGACCTTTACTCTTTCGATTCTGGTAGAGTAAGGTGCATTGGTCTTATCAAGGATTTGGTGGTTAGTTTGGATCAGATTCTGGCTAAAAATGTTTTGATGGATGTGGTTGTAGTAGATATACCTCCTAGATTTGGCATGCTTCTTTCCAGATCTTGGGGAGCAAAGATTAAAGGAACAATGCAGCTTGATTTCTCCTATGCTACCATTCTCGTGTTCGGTCAGATGAGGAAACTATACCGGGAACAAAAGATGAAGTACATGATCACTAGCAAGGAGAAGCGGTAAATCATCCAATCAACTATGTACATATTGATTTAGAATCATTTGTTATGTATTCAGATAGCTTTAATGATGTAAATAGCCAAATAGTTGAAGTAGAAGACATTCCCGAGATCTCTGAAAATTTCAGAGAGGTCTTAAAGCAAGAAAGGCAAAGACTTGATAGTACCACTGAGCAAGAAGCCTTCTGACAGCAGCAACATATTGATGGACAGGAAGGAAGAGAAACAGAACAAACAGAATTTCAGCATTTGGAAGAGGATGAAGCAGGCCTGTGGAGCATGGATTTTGATGTTGTGGTAGGAAGGGAAGGTGCTGGAATTGGCATTTGGTTACGCAGCCCTATTTTTTCCCCAAACAAAGTGCCAAGCAATGTAAGGGTCTGTTCTTATAAACTAGCTTTTGATTGTTCAAATAATGAGGCTGAATATGAAGCTTTAATTGCTTGTTTGAAAATTCTTAGAAAGTTGAATGCCAAAAGGATTTCAGTGTATGGCGACTCCGAGCTAGTTATCAAGCAGGTGAAAGGGGAATACCAAGCTAAGCATCCTCGAATGTGGGCTTACCGCAATGTGGTGTTGGATATCTTGAAAGTATTTTCAGATTACGCTTTGACATGTGTCCCCCGTGCTCAGAATGTCATTGCGGATTCGCTTACAACAACAGCAAGTAATTTGAAAATTCTGATGAATTCAAAAAACAAGTTTGAGATTCACGTGAAGCATCACCTAGTTGTCCCTGACAATCAAAGGTATTGGCAAGTGTTTCAAGATGATGATGAGATCGATGAATTTCTACAAAATGAAGGGAAATTCAAAGACACTTCTGTTGATGTGGAGTATGATGATGGTGAGGCGGATATAGAAGTCAATCAGATGAAAGTTTTGTAGCTCAAAGACAACATCATTCCTAAAGGTCTAATACCTTTAGACGAGTTGTTCGATCATGATGATGTGGCTCGAAAACCAAGCTTGTTGCCAACCGAGAAAGGAGTTGAGGACGTGAACATTGGATCAGCTAAAAATCCTAAGATGGTAAAATTATCAAAGGCGCTACCTCCATAGGTAAAATCAAATTATATCAGTTTGTTATCCTCTTTTAATGATGTATTTTCTTGGGATTATTCAGATTTGAAGTCATATGATACAAGCATAATCTAGCATGTCATCTCGATCAAGCCAAATCAAAAGCCTTTTCGTCAGAAGCTAAGAAGAATAAATCCAAAGTTGTTGCCCTCAATTGAGAAGGAAGTGGAATCAATTGTACAAAGCTAGTATCATAGTCCCCATAAGATTTTCAGATTGGATTTCAAACTTGGTGCTCGTGCGCAAGAAAACAGGTGAGATTCGGCTATGTATTGATTATAGAAATCTGAACAAAGTATCTTTGGAAGACAACTATCCATTGCCTAAGATGGATCACATACTTCAGAGAGTAGTTGGAGCATCCCGTATGTCACTACTCGATGGTTATTTGGGTTATAACCAAATTCTGGTCCATGAGGACGATCAATACAAAACAACGTTCACCACTCCATGGGGAACTTTTCACTATGCAAAGATGCCTTTCAGATTGAAAAATGTTGGTGCAACCTTTCAGCGGGTGATGGATATCGCATTTGCTAATGAAAAAGATGTTTTTCTAGTTGTTTATCTTGATGACTTGACAGTTTTCTCTAATTCAGATGAAGACTACCTTTATCACTTGAAGATTGTGTTTCAGTGGTGTAGGAAGTATGGCATCTCTCTCAATGCAAAGAAAAGTTTGTTCGCCATGGATGAAGGCAAGTTTCTTGGGCATATTATCTCAAAGGAGGGCATCCACATCGATCTAGCTCGGGTGGAGGCCATTCAAAAGATTGATTTTCCACGAAGTAAGAAAGAAATCCAATCCTTCAATGGTAAGATAAATTTCTTACATCGCTTTGTGCCCAATCTTGCAGAACATTTAAGGGAAATCACAAACATGCTTGAAAAAGATAGTGCAGTAAGGTGGACTGAGGAAGCAGTTAAGTCCTTCAATTTGGTGAAACTAGCTCTTTCTTCAACTCCAGTTTTGATTAGCCTGGACTATACTCAGGATTTTATTTTGTTTTCATTTGCCTCGAATCATACTATGGCAAAGGTCTTGATGCAGAAAAGAGACCAGCTCGAGAAGCCAATCACTTTTTTCAGCAGAACCATAAGGGATGTGGCATTGAAATACAGTATTATTAAAAAATAGGCCCTTGCTTTGGTAAATCCATTGAAAGATTTTCAGGTTTATATTTTGCATTCCCACATCCTTGCTTATGTTCCTAATGTTGTTGTTAAAGATGTCTTAGTGCAAATAGATCCAGAAGGGAGAAGAGGCAAATGGATTGCTGCCTTGTTGGAGTATGACATGGAAATTAAACCGAAAAAGCTCATTAAAGGACAGGGGTTGGCTAAACTAATGGTTGATTCAAATCTGCACACCTTGGACATTAATCTAATTACTGCTATGTCTGAGGAAGATGGAGAGAATCTACCTGCTTAGGTATCTGAAATTTTCCTTCTTTCTCCTTAGTATTTGGACATTGTTTATGTACTCCAAAATCTGTCATCACCACCTGGAATGGCTAAGAACAAAAGTAGGACACTAAAATTGAAAGCTGCAAAATTTTGTATCATGAATGGCACACTCTATTGGAAAGACCCCGGTGGTGTCTTGCTCAATTGTTTAGTGGAAGAAGAGGCAAAACAGGTTATGAAATACTTTCACAAAGTAGATTGCGGAGGCCATCTTTTCTGGAAGACAACAACCAATAAAATCTTGAGAGTGGGGTATTATTGGCCAACTCTTTTTGCTGACGTGTACAAAACAGTGGCCAGCTACCACAAATGTCAGATTTTTCAAGGTAAGAGGAAGTTGCAGCCTTTACCACTCAAGCCCATTGAAGTAAGTGCTCCATTTCAGCAATGGGGTTTGGATTTCATCGGTGAAATTCATCCTTCTTCTTCAGCGCAGCATAAGTGGATCCTCACAGTGATGGATTATTTCACAAAATGGATAGAGGCGATTCTTACAATGCAGGCCACCGATTCGGTAATTATCTCATTTCTTGAAAACAACATTTTGTCTTGTTTTGGCTGTCCCAATAAGTTGATCGCTGACAATGCAGCAGCCTTTAAATCGAAAAGAATGATTGATTTTTGTCATAAGTATCAAATCACTTTGGGGCATTCGACTGCCTATTACCCACAAGGCAATGGATTGGCAGAATCCTCAAATAAATCTCTTTTCAACATTATGAAAAAGCTTCTGGAAACTAACAAGAAAATTTGGCACAAAAAGCTGGTCAATGCACTTTGGGCAGACAGGGTAAGTCAAAAGAAATCTATAGGCATGTCTCCTTTTGAGCTTGTGTACGGTGTGGACACAGTCTTCCCAACCTCTTTGGCAGTCTCGGTGGTCAAACTTCTACAAGAAGCAGGCAACGAAGATGATAGTTTGTAGCAGAGAATCAATCAAATGATTCATTTGCAGCAAACTAGAGAGGACGTATTTTATAACACTTTCAAACTGCAAGAAATAATCAAGAGAATATATGACCAAAAAGCAAAGGCGGATAGGTTTGAAATAGGAGACATAGTACTGAAATGGGATGCAAGGAACGAAGAGAAAGGTAAACATGGAAAATTTGAAAATCTTTGGAAAGGACCGTACAAGATTGCTGCATATCGGGGCTAGAATGCTTTCCGTTTGCAAGAGATGAATGGCGAAGACTATCCTGGTGGGTCGGTCAACGGTAGGCTCCTCAAATGATATTATTTGTGAAAAAAAATTTGTTGTCCTACTCATCATTGTATATACCGGTTTGTTTAAATTCCATTACAAGTGTGTACTATTTTCATTCTTCAGTTTGAGGCCCGAGGTGAAGGCTATAAAGCTGAGGTTTGATTTCAGTTTTGGTTTGGTTTGTTAGAGTCAGGTATTTCAGTCGATTTCAGTATTGAAATTGAGTCAGTTTGAGTCACATTTCAATCCTGAAATTGAGTCAAAGAGTTTGATTTTAATTTGTCGAAGTTATTGACACCTTTCCCCATTGGACGAAGGCACTGTCTACTTTCCCAGAGATATGTAGTTCTTGGCACCTCCAAGGAGCTACCATCCCCATTGGAGCCAATGTTAGTGTCGGTATCTCCATCCCTCCATCAAATATCAAATCCTCTTGTTGCATTGCATATTAGATGTCCTTCCCAGTCAGCTACATTCCATTAGGTGCATGGATCATCTGACGGTAGTGGCTTCTCCTACAGTTTCCCTCATTTCATTTACTTACTGGCTCATGTTTATTCATCAAAAATTATATACAGTCACCTTTTTGTCTTAAAGATTGCAAAAGTCTTTTCTAGGGTTTCATTGTCATTAGGTCTAGGGTTTCATTAGGGTTTCATTAAAAAAGGTTTCAAAATGTCCAATAACAGCCAGCAGGCACATGAGGAGGTTCCAATATCAATAAATTTTTTAATCAAGTGCTCAAAGATGTATTCTTCCTCAAAACTCCATTTGAGGAAAAACAGAGTATTTTAGATTTTATTGTACAAATTTATGTAATTTCATCTCCTTCATATGTAGATCACTTCACCTACAACCCTTGTCACTTTCCCTAGCCTCAGTAGTTCCAACCCCCTGTAAACCAAACAAGACACATGTCATTCAGTTCATCACAAGCTCAAATAAAATGAAAAAGCTCAAAAATAGAGTTAAAAAAATAAAGTCATATTCTAAACATTATGAAAGTGGGTTTTTTATGAAATAAAAATTAAAGATCTTTGTATATAAGACATTTCTTCAATTGAAAGGCTCATTTGCATTCAAAGAGAAGGTTTGAGCAAAGCAAAGCCATTTTTTAGAGCAAGCAAGAGAAATTTGAAGAAAACTGCCCAAGTTCAGAGCCACGGCGCACTAGGCAAGTGGCGTGGCGCATAGGGCCACGATTTCCAGTGTTAAACTGAACTGGCGCGGCACACATAAAGGGCGTGGCGCATTGGGTTTGAGGCACGGTGCATAGAGTTGCCAAGCCTAAATTCTTCAACAACTCACTCCAAATCGCCCAAAAGGCTTGGATCATCATTTGTGCAAGTAGGTTGAGCCTCTATCACTGCTTTTCATACAATTGATGGTGGTTGTCTTATGGTGGTTGTCTAAGAAAATCAAACCCTACCTCTCTCTCAAAAGAAAACAGTGCTTAGGGTTTGTATCAATTATTTGACTACCAAGTCCTTTTTCCCATTCCCTCACCTTTCCACTCCCTCACTCATTTTCCTAGTTTATTCCCCTATTTCCTAATTCCCATATTCCAAAAAAAAAAAAACACATATCCCTATCCCCAATTCCATTTTCCCCAAAATCCTACATATAATTCCCAAAATCCTAGTGTTATATCCAAAACTCCCAAATTACTCCTCGATCCCTTGTTTCCCTAACTAAACCCTGTCCCAACAGTCCCAAAAATCTCTCATTGTTTCCTCCCTCCACAGTCCCTCACATATTTTTCCCCTGGTGACTGAAATCAAAAACATCATAAATCACCTACTTCTCATCAAGACAGCTCACTCACTAGAAGAGATGGAATCTGATCCCTCATATGATCATGAAGAGGAGACACACAGTGACTCACCTATAGAGGTATATGCACCCAAGAGGACTCATAGAGGTTGCAAACATATTAGAGAAGAACCAACCACTCTTGCTGAGTTACAGGTCTACCCTCTCACCATCACTTGTTTCCACCACCAGTCCTGCTATGAATTTTGTGAGAAGGTTGCTAGAATTTAGTTTCACCATGAGTTGGCCCTCTTGTTTGTGCTTCATTTACATGATGGTCAAGCCACTCTAGCTGGTGTAACTTTCACCTTAACACTAGAATCTCTTTCATTAGCAACCGGTATTCCTAACATTGGAGAGCAATGGAACAAGATGCGGCAAATTGATAGGTAGCATTATGAACCATACATCAAGCTCAGTAATTTGAGACAACTCAGGAGAGTGCTTCCTTTTCGGTACCTCAAAGATTCTTATGCTCCTTTGATGAAACTGATAATGAAGTATTTCAGCTATGAGGGTCGGTTTTCCCGTTTATATGCTTATCATATTATGCTACTGATGCATTTTACCAGGGTGAGGATGATGAACCTCCCCTACTTCATGTGCCAAAATATTGAGAAGATGACCACCCTAGTACAGCACAAGACTCCTCAACAGCAGTTCAATAGTATTTACCATTTTGCTCTTATTAAAATTGTGGTCATCCGTCAGCTTGGCTTGCAAGGCATCACTTGGGAGGACTTCATTTCTCATGAGTTTTTCATAGCTCAGGGCCCTTCAGAGGCTTTTCATGAGATAGGTGGACCTTCTTATCAACATGAGGTTCATGAGACACAGACCGCTAGTATGCCAGTGTTTATCACTTATCAGAAGGGCACTAGACGGTTGTTCACAGCAGCAAAGCGAGTATTATCTCCAGCTGGGGTGGAAGGGGTCTCGCTTCTGTCATCAGCACAACAGGTTCAGGACAATGGCAAGAATCCATTACAAGATGAGGGACCTTCATGTGAGTCAGATTTCATTCTCATTGAGGGTGATGATATAGATGTGGGCCAACAAAGTGCAAATCTCAAAGAAATCATCCAAGAGCAGCAGGTAGACATCAATGCCTTGTACCTCAACTTGGAGAGGGCTAAGTGGATTATAAAGTACCTGGAGCAAAGGAATGAGCAGCTTGAAGATCAACAAGCGATAATGGAGTTGCAAAACATTCGGTAGAATCGCCAAGCTGTCCAAAGGAGGAGGGTGGAGCTCACTTCGCTTGAGCAACAAATCAATTCCGATCGGGAGTCTTGGCTTGAAAGAGTCAATATCCACTCAGAGAGGTTGTTGGAGAAGGCCAACAAGAAGAAGACATTGTTGAGACATATGGCTTATCATTACATGGCAAGGAACAAAGTCTACAAGGCGAGAATCAGGAGCTTAAAAGAAAAATTGAAAAGGGCATCAAAGAGGTGAAAAGAGCATGATCGACTTCAGATATTGGCTAACGATTCCTTGGCCCAACACAATTCTTGATGGAGAAGACTCAGCCCAAATTTCAAAAAAATTGGGGCACTTTTTGCATTTTTGAAATTTTTGGCACAAAAAACAGGATTTTCTGCTTCATGCGCCGCGCCACGTGGCGCTCGCTTTTGATAGGAGCCTCCAAATCACAAAAACTCAGAACTTTGGTATTTGGCATGGAAAAATATTTTTGCCTACCAGTGGACAAGAAATTTGAACAGGTTTTGAGCCCTCAAAAAGGTCAAAAACACTCAAACAGATTACCTTACTGCCCCTAATTTGACACACAGGAAGCAATGTTGGGAGAATTGAATTTGGGAGGGGAAAATTTAGGCCAAATTGAAAAATTCCATTTGGGTTGGAAATTAGACAGGTAGACATTTCCAGCAAGCACACTTAGAGGGAATTTGGATATCGAGAAGGCCTTCAAAGTTGGCTTCAAACAGGCGCTATGCATAGAGAATCAGGTGCGGTGCATATAGGAAATTTGGCCCAGTTTGACCATGAATGCTCTGTTTTTCGCATAGCTTTTGCCAGTTTGACTTTTTCACCTTCTTAATGCCAAATTTGTGATGTAATTTCATGTACATTGATGGATCATGATGTAAATATGTCAAATTTTCACTTATGGAGGTAGATTCATCTGTTAAAAAGTTGTTTGAAACTGAATGAATCAGTTCCCTTGTTTCTAGAGGCATGTTGTTCCACTGCCTAATTTCTAGTTCTCAGTTTAGAATTAGTTGGAACAGCTCCTGAACGTGTGAGCTTGACCCCTAGAGTCTAGGATGAGTTGTGGTTTGGCTATATTATGTAGTTTTTCAGTCATTAGCATGGTTGGATTCTTGAGAAAGCAAGGAGCTTAATTGTACACTCATACCAGCATTTTAGCTAAGGAATTGAGACCAGGGTTTGCAGCACTCTTTGGGATCCCTGTGGCATTTTGTTTTGGTACAGTGCTTTCTTTTGTATTTGTGAATTTACTTATGTGTTATGTATGACATTATCTATCTTGTTTCTTCATAACTAAATCAAACAAGAGTGAAAGTAGAATCCATTGAAATTGCAGTGCTCTACTTGAGGTTTGCTTTAGTTTCTTGATGTTTTCAGTTGTTTGGAGAGGATCCATGGCTTCTCTTTCCCTCTTCAACTCCTCATCTATCTAATCCCTCCATCTCATTCAATTTAAATTGCCAAAATCAGTTGCCTATCTTACCCCATTGAGACCTCTGCAAGACTGAACCTCATTCCCTGCACCCAAGATCTACCTTTTCATTAGAGCCAACAAACACATCATTTTATCCAATCAAACTCTTTGCACTTATACCTAGCCTAAGATCAGTAGTTAAATCAGTCATCTCAAGCCTTTAGTGATCATAATTTGCTGAGATTGACCCGGAGAGAGCCCTCTCCCGACCTGGTAGGGCTAGCTACTAGGTTAAGCGTGGTTTTATGTTGGCCCTAGATCATACCTTTGTCAGCTTGAGGTAAATCTAGGCTCTAACACTGAGTAGTTGAATTCCATGAAGGAAGAGAAGCAGTTTCTTTTTGACAAAATGGAGGAAATGGAGAGGCAACTTCATATTACAAATATGAACCTCAAAAGGATGCATGAGTTGGAGACATAGTTCTTTGTTGCCCAAGAAGCCTTAGTCAAGTATCAACTTGAAGAAGAGGTAAACCATTCCAGTTTGTCTTGAAATTCCTCTAAGGATGCTTAGATTGGTTCTTTTGAAAAACATACTAGAGGCATAGGTTCCAAGCTAATTTCCAAGATGGGCTATGAAGGAAAAGGCTTGGGTAGACATGCACAAGGGATTGTTGAGCCAATAATGATTGAGGAAAGGCCTAAGTATTTGGGTCTTAGCTATGGACAGTCTTATGGAGAGAGTTCCAAAGTTGCCATGAAGGCCAATGAAATAGCTCCAAGAAGAAGTTGCATTGCTGAGTGTGAATATTGTACACAGGAGGAATGCAATAGCTTGAAACATCATTTGTAGGATGCAGGTGTTTAGAAGCACACACTTGAACCAGAAAGTTGTGGAAACTCTGAAAGAATTGAAGAGATTGAGGGTGTTCCAAAGGGAGCCACTTCTTCAGTTCCTTCACCTCCTCATGAAGGCAATAAAGGTGAAAGAGGCAGGTATAAATATGGTTCTAATCATATTCCTTTTGATTTTGCAAAGTATGGTAAATTTCCACATAAGCATGGGAAAAGAATTGCATGTTCCTTTTGTGGTTTAGATAACCATCATGTTTCTAGATGTTGGAAGAGAATGGCCACATACAGGAAAATTTTGGAGAAGAAGCAGAAAGCCAAAGGTCCATTGGACAAGGCAAAACATGTTGTCAAGAGGATGCACATGTGTTGCACTTACTGCGATAAGCAAAGGCATCTTGTTGAAAGGTGTTGGACTTTGAATCCAACAATGCTTCCACTATTGGAAATAATACTAAGAGGGGGGGTGAATCAGTATTATCAAGTCAAATATTCCTTTTTCAAATCCAAATGATATACGCTACTTTAGTTAATTAAACCCACAACTATGTAGAAGGAAACCCACGTATACTATGCAAACTTATAATTTACTTTATCTTTCAGATGTTGATTGTTAATCTGTGTATCAAATCACCAACAACCAGAAACAGCGAAACAAAGCAGAAGACAATCACACACAAGAACACAAGATATAAGGTGGAAACCCAATGTGGGTGAAAACCACCTGCT